>MCJB01051086.1:135841-178335 GCA_002018475.1 Nicotiana obtusifolia
GGGGGGGGGGGGGAATAATATGAGAATAAGGTAACATGACTTCCAGATCAACCAGGACTACAAAATCAGGGAATAAAGTTGTATCATAAGGACCAAGGACTGCGCGGCCAGCCCCATAGAAACAAGTTATACAAATTAGCCACGAGTAATGATAATTTTTTTAGCACAACAAATGCTTATGTACTTTTAAAAATGGAAGGAATAAAGTAAAGTCCTTTTATTTTTTTCTTGTTTCTTGTCCGAACGATTAATTAATTTTATCATTTGAAAGTTAAATGAGTACTTCAAATGCTAGTGCCATAATGAACAGGAGACATCCTCTTCAAGAGCACCATAAACATAAGAGGGCCCTCTCTAATGAAACCCTCACGGTAAAGGGTTGATTCCGAAAGAACTTATGCCCGGAATCCAAATGCTATCTGGGAAAAATACACCCGAAGCCTTGCATAACTCGATGCAAAAAAGAAAAATTCGCACAATGCTTAAACGAAAAAGCACTTTTATATACAACGAACGTGCCAAGCAGCACAAATACAATAGTATGGAAAAGAAAATCAAAGAAAGCAAAAGCTAAACTAATGCATCTCCAGAATCCAGGGGAAGAGAAGCATCTGCGTCCCCAGGAGAAATAGGTGGATTTGCCGCCGGCTCATGATCTTGTCCTTCACCATCTTCCCCTTCAGGTTTCGTTTTAGTTCCCGAGAACTCGAAACCATAACCAAAAGTGTCAGTCGCATTGGGTTAGACCGGAAGACCCCTTCAGGTAGTTGACTCCAGCTCACGGGCCTTGGCGATTTCGGCAACAAGGTCAATAACGCCCGCTTTGGCCTCTTCCAAGGTTTTTCTTCTCATGCTATACATAGAATATGTTTTTTCAATAATGAGGGAAGTCTCTCAGCGCTGAAGTTCTTTCTTAAGCCGGTCAACCTCGGTCGAAAGGTTATTCCGCTTAGATCTAGCAGCCTGGAGACTGATATCTAGGTCACAGATAGTGGTGTTAAAAACTTTATTATGCTCTATGACCTTCTTATGCTTTTCTTCCAACCGGGCATACTTCTCCTTAACAGTAGCAGCTTCTTCCGTTTTGGAGTTCAAGGCTGCCTCCAAATTATTTAGTCTTCAGTAGAGGCAGCCTTACGATCGGCAGCAGCAAAAACGACATTTTGGACCTCAACCTATTTTGCTTTAGCCTCCTCAAGTTCTACCCTTAATAGGGGGGACTCTTGGTTGAGGGTCACAACCTCTTGCTCGCTTTGCTGTAACCGAGCCTCCAACTCAACAGCCTCAGCGGCTTGTGCTTCCAGTTCCGAGAGGCGAGCAACAATTTGTTCCCGCTCAGAGGTGAGCTTCTCTTTGTGAAGGATCAACCTCCGAAGGCCCTAGGAAGCAAGGAAGTTAGCCTGCAAAACATAAGTACAAATTAAATCATTGCCATAACAAAGATTAGAAGAAACAACATAGGGAACAAAGATCGTACCGCCGCTACGTTGTGCATGGCATTGCTCAACATACACTCTCCAGAGAGAAACTGTATTTTATTCATATCCTTCTTTGAAGCCAGAGGCTTCTGATAATTAGCAAGATCCACCAGTCGGGACAGTAGATGGCATCCAGTAGAAACTGAGAGGGAAACACTCATCCTCCTCTGAGGATCTTCGGAGGGGGCAAGATAGATATGTCCCAAATTCCCATGAACTAGGGATTGGGGAAAAGGTACATCCTCCTCACAGACGACTGCAGCCAGTGGAGATGATGTAGTAGTTGCTGGTGGAGAAGGCAAAGTTGGCGAAGAGGGAGATGAAGCTGATAGCGTTGTAGGTTGAAAAACAACTACGGCAAAAGTAGTGCTAGTTGTTGGTTGCTCGTCAACCGAAGACGGAATAGACCCGGTACCAAGCCTCACGGTACCGAGAACAACGACTAGGACTCGGAAGCGAGAGTTGCATCCTCCACTATATCACATTCCCCCCAGAGCGCTTGGACGCCGTCTTTGGTTGGTGTAACTAACTCAAGAAATTGAACATTCTGTTGAGCTGATAAAGGTCGTTGTCTTCTATGTAAAGAAGCCCCCTCATCACTGGCTCCTCCATCATCTATCACTACAGTGTCAATGGTTGGATCGGGCAGGCGCTCTTCGCCTTTTAATTCTTGCCCTCCGCCATGGAGAAGCGTCACTTTTTTGTTGCTTGTTCTCCGGTTGGGACTCCGAGAGTAAGCACTTGTAACAGAAGCAGGCCCGATGAGACCTGTTCGGGTGAAAGCCTCTTGCAGTATTAGCAGGATCAGCCAAAGCATCCTCCTCGCGGACGGTAACAGAGCCAAGCGGAAGACCTGTATTCAACAGGAAAGAAAAGTTAACCGGTTTTCTTATACGAAAAGTAAAAACAAGATAAGTTCATGCTACCATGATTTTCTGCCTTCCACCCATATTTAAAGGCCAGTTCTTTCATTAGCAGGTCTCAGGCATAGTGACATCCAACATCTTCAGGACCTACTGGTCCAAGTCTTTAATCCTTGGGTAGTGTCTATCGAGTTGCTGAAATAATGAAAGAAGAAGGATCAGTAATAGCACGGGATAATCTTTAACTAGAAGAAAGGATAGACGCTGAACTTACGAGTACGGTTCCATGATTCAGGAAAAGATGAAGTTGCGGCCGGGATAATGTCCCTGGTGGCAATTGCAACAAACCGCTCCATCTATCCACGGTCTTTGTCATCATCCATGCTGGTGAGCAAAGCATGGTGACCACGTTTGCTAAAGTCTATCATTCTCCCACAGAAAATCTTGGGAGAATAAAGGTTCATCAGCCGAGCCAGGGATAGTTATTCCCCCGTCTCCTGGTATAAACACCGTAGACAGGTGACCGTCCGCCACATAGAAGGGATCACCTGTGCTAAGCAAACTTGGTAACGGAAACAAAACTCCAAAATAACAGAGTCAAGCCCGCCGCTCAATGAGAACGGGCCCAAAGTAAAGGGGTACGTGTAAACGTATGTAAAACCCTTCTTGGCGAATGTTACCCGCTCCGCTAGGTCAGGAGAGAAGATGTTCAAATCTTAACAACCACAGTCTTTCTTCACATCAGGGATGCTAGAAGGACACCAACAGCCGATGTGCGGGGGTTAGCAGAAGGGTATTTCTCTTCGAAGCCCTTTGTTGTTGAAAGCTTTCTGGGGATAATGGTGCTCACCGTAGGAGGAGCAACTTCATCAATATTTTCTTTATTCTTTGAAGAACTGGAATTTTTGGAAGAGGAGGCCATAGTTATCAGATGAATGTCAGGGTTTTTCTCTGAAGATGAAGATTAAAGGAAGTTGAAAATAAGTGTGAATTGAGTAAAGAGAGTTTGAGAGAGTTTAGAAAATTATGAAGTGTAGAAGAAGAAGGTTGAAGCGTATAAGTAAAGGAATAGGCGGCTAAAATCATGGCCATGATTACCTCAAGAACCGGCGAAAGTGTTGCTTAATCGTGGGATGACGCGTGTTCGGTGCATTAAAAGTATAGAGACATGCGTCCTAATCAAGCGTCAAAAACTTTACAGAGTTTCAGAGAATTTCACGCCAAGAAAAGGTATTGGTATCTTCACCAATTCCCGGTAACATAAGGATGTGCCACCAGAAAGCAGGGGGACTATATGTATAGGGTAAAATATTTCATATTAAATGCTCCAATAATAAAGCAACACATGGAGCCGAAGGCAGATGGAAAGCGAGGCAAAAGGCAATCAAGTCCGAGAGTAGCAATCTCGTTTGTTCGCGAAGGGAAGGTTGCTCATAAAAATAAAATAAATTTCTGTCACCCGATAACATTTAATAGAGAATATTCTATAGCATTGAGTACGTATCCCATTACAGAGAATATGGCGTTCATAGCCTATCGTTACGCATTCTTCAATGGCGACCATAATTGTCATTTAAGAGGGGCTTGATCCTAGGACCTTGCTCCCTAGGTGCATCTATAAATAGTGAGTTCAACAACCATTGTAGGGAGACGAATTTTATGATAAGACATATGCTATATACTGTTCAAAGCTCAATAATATTTTATCTTCTTGCTTATTAAGATCATTATTATTGCCTCCGGGAGCTCTGCTTCCGGAACCTAGATTTCTACTGTCTTATCTCGATTTCAGCACTAAGTCTTACATTCTTATTTTATTTATTTATCATTTTGGGATCAAATCGATTCACTTGTCTATAAATCACGTATAAATTCAACTGTATCATTTTACGGGTAAACAATAAAATAAAATAAAAAGGTTGGAATACACCATAAACGAGTGGAACAACGAAATACAAGAACGACCAAACTACTCAATGGTCCTAATTAGCGGGACAGTCTTTCTAGAAATGGAAGTAAAAGTCTTTTGAATCAGAAATGTATAGCTTTGCATTTGATATTTCTTCACTTACGCTTGGGGACTAATTTTTTCTGAAGAGAGAGAACTATCAACTGATTGTTTTCGTTTTAACTCATTAATTTGACTCTTAATTAATCGGGTTCATCCGAACTCAATCTTTTATGCATATGTTTTAAACAAATAAAAAATAGGAATTTATCTTAAAATTATAATAAATTCAATATTAAAAACTTTAAAGGTTGAGTTCATTAAATTTAAACTACGCGACAATAATTGACCAAGCAACTCCATTGTATATCATAAATGAAATTATTGACTTTACGGCCTTTTAATTCTCAGGGGAGCTCATGAAAAATTCCTATCGCGTGCTATTCTTAATATAAACGTGGTAACGATAAAAGGGAACGACTTATTAATTAGCTTGGCTTTTCTGCCGACAGAATAATGAAAAGGTAAAAGGATTTGGGAGCAGAGGCGTATCTAGTTGTAATCTGTGAGTTCACACAAATTTAGTAGTTAATTTTCAGACTATTAGCCCTGTCTGGCGAAACTTTTAAAATAAGGTTATCTTGCAAAAGTATTTTTCAAAAAAATATTTTTGGTGAAAATAAATTTATGTGGGACTAATTTGGAAGAATCTTTGAGCAACAATTAATTTTTGGCCAAATTTTTAAAAAATGCTTTTAAGTGTATTTTTTTTAAATTTTTCAAAAAATAATTTTCTAAAGAATCTACTTTTTTCTGTTTCTTAAAAACTGCCTCTGCTTCTACTCATAAGCACTTTCTTTTTTCTTCTAAAAGTCCGATAAAAAACTTTAACTTTACAAAATGCACTTTTGACCAAAAAAAGTATTTTTGGCCTAAAAGAAGTTTGGCCAAACATGTTATACATGTATTAAGAAATTTATTAAATATTTATAATTATTTAATATTAAATCTAATTATATTATATAATAATTTGAAGTCATCGTAAAAATTATAATGAATAACTCGATACACAATGTATCAAACGTTCGTGGTCCTAAGAAGGGCAGCATAATGCAGACAATCTAGCTACTCGCAAATATCAATCTACTCTGACTTTAAATTATGAATTTGCCTATGTTTTAGAGAAAATCATTGCACTACAGATAAAAAGATTGTGGGAAATGGACTATGGACCAGCAAATCGCAGTATTCACGTGTCACAGATAGGCCATAATCCAATATCAGCCTGAGATATCCTTCCTTACGTGAATAAAAACAATCAAAATTAGGACAAATAAAGACGAAACCATTACAGTCGCACATATTTGAAATCTGTATGTCAATAATTAAGGTACGTCCATTTCAAGGTCGGTAAAGGCGCCTATAACTTTGTGTATATGAAGTCACCTCTAGAGTCATCAAAATCGATTAACAGTTTCATCATTCACCTCTACAATATATATTGATAAACCAATCCAACACCCATTGTGTTATTTCTTAACCAAACGTTACAATAATGGCGTCTGTGATTGAGCAATGTCAAGTTGCGCCATCTCCCGGCAGTGCAGCTGAATTGACACTTCCCCTTACATATTTTGATCATGGTTGGTTAGCTTTCCACCGTATCCGGCGGATTTTATTCTACAAGCTTCGTATTTCCAGACCTGATTTCGTCCAAACTATTATTCCTACTCTTAAAGATTCACTCTCCTTCACTCTCAAACATTATTTACCCTTTGCTGGCAACTTAGCTTGTCTACAAGATTGGAGCGGTTATCCTGAGTTACGATATGTAACAGGAGATTCTGTATCTGTTATTTTTTCTGAGAGTGATATGGATTTCAATTATCTCATTGGTAACCATCCTCGTAATGCTAAGGATTTTTATCACTTTATTCCTCAATTGGCGGAACCTAAGGATGCACCCGGGGTCCAATTAGCCCCGGTCTTAGCCATTCAAGTGACACTTTTTCCGAATCATGGCATATCCATTGGTTTCACTAACCATCACGTTGCTGGTGATGGAGCTACCATAGTAAAGTTCGTAAGGGCGTGGGCTTTACTAAATAAATTCGGTGGAGACGAACAATTCTTAACTAATGAGTTCATTCCATTTTACGATAGGTCCGTAATTAAAGACCCTAATGGAATAGGGATGTCTATATGGGATGAAATGAAGAAATATAAGCAGATGATAAAGATGTCTGATGTTGTGACTCCTCCTGACAAGGTTCGAGGTACATTTATTATAACAAGACACGACATCGGGAAGCTCAAGAATTTTGTATTGACAAGACGACCTAACCTAACTCATGTAACATCTTTCACAGTAACGTGTGCTTATGTGTGGACTTGCTTAATAAAATCAGAGGCTGCAATAGGGGAAGAGATAGACGAGAATGGAGGGGAATTCTTCGGATGTGCAGCAGATTGCAGAGCGCAGTTCAATCCACCACTTCCTCCATCTTATTTTGGGAATGCCCTAATCGGGTACGTTGCAAGAACAAGACAAGTTGACTTAGCAGGAAAGGAAGGTTTTACAATTGCTGTGGAACTAATTGGAGAAGCTATTCGGAAAAGGATGAAGGATGAGGAATGGATCTTGAGTGGTGGGTGGTTAAAAGAATATCATAATGTAGATACGAAACGGTCCCTTTCAGTTGCTGGATCACCAAAATTTGACTTATATGCTGCTGATTTTGGTTGGGGAAGGCCAGAAAAATTAGAGTTCGTTTCTATTGATAATGATAAAGGCATATCAATGTCCCTTAGTAAGTCCAAAGACTCGGATGGAGATTTAGAGATTGGCTTGTCTTTGCCCAAAACTCGAATGAATGCTTTTGCTACTATTTTCACCCACGGGCTTAGCTTTCTGTAGCAAGCCTGATTAACATTATATTTTTACCCCAAAATAGAGTTGCATTTACGTATTACTTCAAATTGTTGCAATACTTGGATACTTTGGTAGTAGTCAAGATAAAAGTTCTTTTTTGACATGCGTGCCATTTGGTGTATCTTAATTTCGGTTACGTTTTTACTCAATCTACTTTGTCATTCTTCCTATATTTAGAACATTTCAGTTCATCTTAGGGGTGGGCATAATACCGACCGAAACGAAAAAAACGGTCGAATCGAAAATTTCGATTTATTCGATTTCGGTTTGCGGTTTAAAATTTTTAAAAATTCGGTTTTCGATTCGGTTTCGGTTTTAACGGGATTTTTCGGTTTAATCGAAAAACCGAACTTTTTACTCTTTTGGACTATTAGTTTCTGAACTCTGAAATCTGAAGCCCAATGCCAATCCCTAATCTGAAGCCCACCCCTAATGATTTTGCAAGCCCAGCCCACTGCCAAGGTACCCTAAGTCCCTAACGTTAATTCCTAAGAACAACAACCCTAATCTTATTATTTTCGACCTTCCTCAGTTCTCACTCCTCAGTTCGACAGTTCCTCACTTCTCACTTCTCAGACCTCAACTCCTCAAGGCTCAATCGTCGATCCTCACTCCTTAGTTCCTCACCACTCACGAGTCACGACCCAGTACCCATCTACCACTGCCGAGTGCCAACTTGAGGTTCTACTTTCAGTTCCTCACGAGAAGTGGCGACGCCCTCACCAGTACCTCCGAAATTAGGGTTCCGACTTCCGATTGAACTCGCTCATCCTTCTTCCTCAGGTGTCAGGTTAGTGGTTACCTCTTACCTCCGGCTCCTAGCTCCTTCTTTATTCAAGAAATTAATTTTCTTTAAACTTTGTGTAGAGATACGGTTGAATAAAGAAATTATCAAAAAATAATAATTTAAATCTTGCTAAATTAATTTTGAATTAGAAGGTCCTTCAAAAATACATACGGCTCATTCTTTTGTATGCATAACTTGTTGAGGTTGAGTATTTGATTGTTGTGGTTGAGTAGTTGTGGTTGTACTGATTAAATTGTGGTTGCACAACAGTCCCAGCAGCAAGCACATCAGCTTTTTACACTGTTTTACACAATTAGCAAGACAATCAGAAACAGATTAACAGTTTAACACTCCCCAAATGAGCGGCATTGCTGGCACAATTAACAGCACATGTCTCCCTATCATAAGGTTGAGTACATTCATATAAATATATACTAGCATTGAACATATTGAGTCTACATCGGATATAAAAATCTTGAACCGTTAATAACCAAAAAACTAAACCGGATACAACCGAACCGAACTTTGAAAAAACCTCACCTCACCGTAAAAACTTTGGTTTGGTTTGGTTAGTAAAATCATAAACCGAAAATCGAATAAACCAAACCGAAATTCTACAAAACTGAACCGAACCGGCCGATTCCCACCCCTAGTTCGTCTACCTTGTCCTTTTGTTTTGTGGGTCGTCTACATTTGCCAGTATTCCTGTATAACACAACTTTAGACGACTAAAAAGTTTAATCAAACACAAAAAGGCAAACGATTTACAATTTATTACCTCTCGAAACAATACATTATATCCATCTATATTGAACTGACCTTTCAAGCCGTGCTCTTTGTGTAGATGAACTGGAAGATATTCCATTACGTCGAACAAACCACAGAAGGAAAACTTCTCCAGTTTAGTCAATGATTAAAACGAATGTTACATTCCATCAAAATTAGGTCCTAATTAGTAAACTAATTATTGTAATTAATTGTTGTTGTGTTTCTAGATTTGAACTATATATACATAATTAGTAAACTAATTCGACGAAGCAGTGTCACGTGACACCACTTGCGCTAAGATAGATCCGCCCTCGTGGGTCGGATGTAGCTTTGGGTCGGTTTTATAGGTTGGGTTTTCCGTATCTCTATGAACAGAAAGGACCCAGATTATGTATATGTTGATTTCATTTTTCCTGTTTTCGTTCATAATGAAGAGCTCAGCTGAGGGTCTATCGGAAATAGCCTCTCTGCTTGTCCAGTGTAAGGGTAAGACTGCGTATATTCTACCCTCCCCAGACTCCCCATATGTGAATACACTGAATCGTTGTTGTTGTTCATAATGAAGAGCTCATTTTCTCTTGTAGTTAAATAAGCCCTAATTCTTTCAACGGTATTTTCCTCTCAATTTCTGGTTGTTAACAACGTGCATGCCAAAGGAAAGTGAGAAAAAAGAAACGTAGGGTTGTTTGGGCTATCATTTCTTTGGCGAACAAGTGAAAATGGAAAGGTCGTTATCGGTCAGCGAGTGAAAACTAACTATTTGGTAGTGATCCAGGAAAATCACCCAAAGTTGTACTCAAACACAAAATTCAAATTGCTCCAGATATAATTTTCACGTAACCCAAAGGAACTGGATGTAAGCTTGCCGAACCAATATAAAATTTTTTGGTGTAATTTATTTAAAATAATTTAATATTCCTGTTTTACTTAACCGTTCTTATCTGAAATAGTAGTTAGATGATTAACTCTTAAAATAATCGACTATAAGTTCAAAATTGGAATAAGTTACCCCCTCTTATAAGTTCACGATCTGATCTATGGGGTGTTAACCCTCAGAGTATTCTTGCTTATTTCGATGATTCTCGATACAGAAGAAAGGGTTCGGGCATTATTAAATATGGGACTGGTCCCTGTCCCTGGTAAGGTCTGATTGTCATCCGTAAGTCTTGTTTTGATTGTGAGAAGGTGAACTTTGCAAAAGTGCTTATTTGGTTGGGAAAATAGGACTTCTAACTCCAAGCCTACCCTACCCGAAAAAAGTTTCAGCTATTGATGTAATATTTATATTGAATTGGACGCAGCAAGATTGTCTGCACTAGTTGTTTATATACAACATCCATGTGACATATGTGATTAATGGTGATAAAATAGTTAAAAGAAAACAGTCATCCACCCCATATTATCCATTAAAAATGGGTTCGATAATGAACTTTTTAAAAACTGGGGGGTTCCTCAAGTTTGGGAGACTAGGACTTCTCCCAAAAGTGATCATATTCAAGAAGCCATTGATAATACGGATATACATATTATTCACCGGCTAACCCATTTTTATTCATATTAAATATGAGTTGGGTCGAATAATTTATCCGTTTTTCTTATTACCCGTTTTCGGTCTGCCCATATCCGGCCTGACCCCTGTTTGCCACCCCTACATGTGATATTAATCGGATGTCGTATGATTATCTGCACTAGCTTTTTATATCATTTAAGCCATTTGAATAGGGATGTAGGTATAGCCGTGGCACAGGCAATATCTTAATAGCCATTGGACATACATGACTATCGGTTTAATTTCAAAATACACAAGATGGAGTAATGATCAATAATATCTATTTGTTATAAATATATTATATTATTGATGTCTATTTAATACTCTGTTGCAAATAAGTTTCCTAAAGAAACTTATCTATATTGCACTTCGCCGTAAATATGTTTATATATTTAGTACTTTATTGGAAATAAGCCTCCTGAAGAAGCTTATCATTTCAGCACTCCATTGTGGATAAATATTACTCCTGTAGAAGATTATTTATACTTGGTACAATAACAGCTTGCAAGAAGTGTTGCATTTTGATATTGGTGAATGAGAAATGATGGGATGAAAAGTGAAGAGAATGTAAAAGGTCCCTTTTTCTTTGGTTAAAACATTTGTCCCACATGGGAAAAGAGAGGTGTATATATTACATTACACCTTCTCTAGTTGCTAAAAGGGTTGGAGGGGCAAGGACCCCTCGCGCCATCGTCGTTGCTTTGACTTTGGCTGATTTGGAGTTGCATTTGTCAAAGATTGATTGATTATCTTTTTGGATTTTTTTTAAAAGAGTGTAATCTGTGTTTTACTAAGTGTTTGACAGATTGTGTTTAAACGTTATTTAAACTTATACAGATTATTTTTGCTAACAATCTTAAGGAAATTAACAATTTATATATTAATCTGTATTCTATTTTGGAGACTAAAACCTGTGTGGTTTTCTACTCCGTATGAAATTTCGTATTCTGACTCGAAGACATAAAAACTTCGTTGGAATATTAGAGTTCATACTTGTACAACAATTTGAAGAACATAAAAACTTCATCGTTGCTGTTGGAAAATTTCTGCTATTCTGATTATTAAGACAGTTTGTCAATTTTGACAGTGAAAAGAAATGATAAGTGAAAGTGCTACTCCTTCTACGACTCGAACTCCCTCTGCGAATGTTGTACCAGCGGTTACTCCTACAACCCATACCGCTGTGCCACTAGCTGAGAAACCTGTGAAGTTCGCCGGTGCCAACTTGGCAGCAAAGAATGTTCTTTTGGCTTACCACCCTTGGTATGCAGAATTTCACCAATGAAGACCCTCATGTGCCTGCTACTGATAATGGTGGCCAATAAAAAATTTATGATTGTTGAGGCATGAAAAACGCTGATTTTTTGTGCAAAGGCTACATTTTAAGTGCTTTAGAAGATGACTTGTACAACGTCTACAGGTGCAGTAGAGACCTCTAAAGAATTATGGAGTGCGCTTGAAAAGAAGTACAAAACCGAAGATGCTTGCTTGAAGAAGTTTATGGTTGCTAAATTCCTGTACTACAAAATGGTGGATAGAAAAACTGTTGGAACCCAAGTTCAAGAGCTTCAACTTATCTTCCATGAACTTATTGCTGAAGACATAGTAGTGAATGAAGCGTTCTAAGTGGCTGCAATGATTGAGAAGTTGTCACCCTCATGGAAACATTTCAAGAATTATCTTAAGCACAAGAGAAGAGAAATGAAGTTGGAGGATCTTGTGATTCGTCTCAAGATCGAGGAAGATAACAAAACCGCTGAGAAGAAGTACCGTAAGAGTTCACCGATTGAAAGGACAAATGTCGTTGAAGATGCTGCTCTGAAAAACAACAAGAAAGGAAGAGGCCTTCTGGAAAGGAGAAGGATCCTAACAAGAAAAAATTCAAGGGAAACTGTTATAATTCTGGTAAAGCAGGCCATAAAGCTCACGACTGTCGTGCTCCCAAGAAGGACAAAGAGAAAAACAAGGGTCAAGCAGACATGGTGGTAGATGTTGATGACCTGTGTGCAATGCTGTCTGAGTGCAACCTTGTTGGTAACCTAAAGGAGTGGTGGCTTGATTCTGGCGCCACTCGACATGTGTGTGCCATTAAGGAAGCATTTGCAAACCACACTCCCGCTGGACCCGAAGAGGAGCTATACATGGGAAATACTGCAATATCCAAAGTTGAAGGATATGGAAAGGTTCTGTTGAAGATGACATTCGGAAAAGTGCTAACTCTCAACAACGTCATGCACGTTCCAACAATTAGGAAGAATCTAGTTTCAGCCGCACTACTCATGAAGAATGGGTTTAAGTGTGTACTAGTTAGTGATAAATTTATGCTTAGTAAGAATGACATGTTTGTAGGAAAGGGCTACCTCACCGAGAGCCTTTTCAAACTTAATGTAATGGTTATTGACAGTATTAATGAAAAATCTGCTTCTTCTTACTTATTGGAGTCAAATAATTTATGGCATGTTCGTTTAAGACATGTCAATAACAAAACCTTGCGAAAAATGATTAATCTTGAAATATTATTTGAGTGTAATATATCTAAATGTCAAATATGTGTTAAATCAAAGTGTGTTAAATATTCATATAAGTCTGTTTAAAAGAAATCAAATCCTTTAGACTTAATCCACACTGACATTTGTGATATGAAGTCAATACCATCTCGCGGTGGAAAAAAGTATTTCATAACTTTTATTGACGATTGCACTCGATATTGTTATGTTTATTTGCTAAATAGTAAGGATGAAGCAATTGAAGCATTTAAGTAATATAAGAATGAAGTTGTGACTGACGGTTAAACATTGTCAAATAACTCAACCTATTCTCGGATGAAGACAATGTTCAGAAATAAGGAAAACTTTATGGCTTGTTAATGAGTTAATAAAGCATTAAGGTTTTTTAATGATTATCTAAATCTAGCAGTGTATGACCAGATAATGTGGCTATAGGACCACATGTTTAGAAATCACCTATGTGAGTATTAAGTGTAAGCCGCTTTAAAGGGGAATGACAGTGAAGGCCCATTCTCCATGCACTCATGAAACCAGGCAGTGTTCATGGCTGAAACGAACACAACCGTGAGAACCATAAACGGTTGAGGGTTGATTGTGTGACTTATGTTGTCTAGGTATACAACAAAGTTTGACGGTTCAAAGATATCAATTCTACCGATTGATCGAGTATATCCGATATAAGTTCACTACGGAAAGTTCAAAGGGAAACCAACTTATCCAGATGCAGTCAATATTAGCTTGTATATCACACTCATCCGCACATTCTTTTATATTATGGCCATTCCCCATTCATGTGGGGAATTGTTGGGTTTTGATATTGGTGAATGGGAAATGATGGGATGATAAGTGAAGGGAATGTAAAAGGTCCCTTTTGCTTTGGTTAAAACATTTGTCCCACATAGGAAAAAGAGAGGAAAAGAGAGGTGTATATATTACATTACACCTTCTATAGTTTCTAAAAGGGTTGGAGGGGCAAGGACCCCTCGCTCTGTCGTCGTCGCTTGCTCGGCTCGGCTTCGGCTTTGGCTTTGGCTTTGGATTTGGAATTGGATTTGTCAAAGATCGATTGATTAATCATCTTTTAGGACAAACTTTTTCTTAATTATTTAATTAATTATTTATTTAATAAATAGAAAACCATCCAACGCGGATCGACCCTGACCCGCGCGCGACCCGCGACTTGTGACCGACCCGGTCTGTTTTTCCTCTTCCCGGATTTTTTCAAATTTTCCTCCAAAAACCTGGTGACGGATCTGAATGGTTGCAAACATTCATAATCAATACCTCCAACAACTATAAATTCCAGATTTTTTTTAAACAGTGTAATATGTTTTGTACTAAGTGTATGACAGATTGTGTTTAAACGTTGTTCAAACTTATACAGATTATTTTTGCTAACAAGAAGCTTACGCAGAAGCTTGCATTAGGAGCTTACAAGCAGCTTATACAGCAGCTTATACAGCAGCTTGCAGTAGCAGCTTCTGTTCTTCTATAAATAGAAGAGACTTCACGTCATTATGTACATGAGTTTGAAGTTGAACAATATATCAGTCTCTCTCTATACTCGTCTTCGATTTATTTTACTTTACAGTTTTTATTTTATAACACGTTATCAACACGGGACTCTACCATTTTGAGCACTTACTTCGAATTTAATTTCTATTTCAGTCTTCATCTCCGATGTAAGGCGACGTTCTTATGTACGAGGTTAGATCTTGTTCATTCCGAGCATCATAACATAGATTATATCCTTGAGGTGGTTAGTTTTTCTTCTTGGCAGTAGTGATGTAGATATCACTTACATTTGGAGTGGCCAAAATTTCGTAAATTAATTTGAGCCTTTTGCTTACATTTTAATATCTTAATCATCACTTGCTTGGTTATATGTTACGTATACAGTACCTATTTTGGTATTTGTTTTTATCCTAATTATCTTAATAAAGGATTACAAAGTGGATAACATTGTTAGATCCACCTAAACTCCAGCAGAGTTTACAAGAAATATACAACCACCAGAAGTGGTTATATTTCGTATATCTCATTGTAACTAAATTTTGTTAACCACCATAATTGATAT
This sequence comes from Nicotiana obtusifolia, assembly GCA_002018475.1. Lineage (NCBI taxonomy): Eukaryota > Viridiplantae > Streptophyta > Magnoliopsida > Solanales > Solanaceae > Nicotiana > Nicotiana obtusifolia. Next base: position 150,751 of record MCJB01051086.1, read on the forward strand.
ATGCTTATGACCACCAGAAGTGACAGTTTAGGCTTTCTACGGTTACAATAAATGATAAGCTAGAGAAATATTCTCTATTACATGCACGCCTCGATTTGCCCTTGAAGTAGTAAATATTTTAAAAGAGGTTGAAGCATCACAATTTGATATGATTAATGTGCGTTCAGATAATTATGTTCAATTTCCTGAAGGATGAGAATTTTTTGATAAATATTAATCTATTCCCTGAAGTGAATGTGATGATATTAATAAAGTCGTAAATATGAACGCGCTCTTGATGTAAATATATTACAATTCACCTCCAGAAGAGTTAATATGATTGAGAGAATATATACTCAATATTTCGTATTTTAAATTTGCTCCTGAAGAAGTAACACAATTGAAATTTCCTCGTGAAGTAGGAAATAATTATGAAGAGGTGTTTTCTTGTGCTTAAATAATTTTTTTATATTGTTTATTTGATTATAATTTTCTCTCATGATACCAGAAGTGTCTGAGCAATATTTGATAGTACAAAATAAATCAACAACTCCTGAAGAGCTAGCTGTTTATCTAGAAGACACATGACACCAGTAGTGTCCGATAAATATTAGATTGTGGATAATAAACGAATGCTCTCGAAGACTTTATTTACAAATATGTCATTCATAATATATGATTATGGTCAAAACATATGTTGTAGTAAACTTGAAGTTTACTAATACAAATGGCTATCATATTAAGACTACAAATGATTGGAAGATTGAAAATCTTCATGCTTCCACAATCATAGGGGTTAAAATAATATATATGTGAGAAGTGACCTGCCTTATTCTTCAATTTTTACTATATCATGTATCACAATAAACCAGAAATTTACTAATACAAAAGCAGTCACTGAAAATTAGAAGTTTTACTGAGGCAAAAGTAGCTACAGTAAATCAAAAATTCGCTGATACAAAAGTAGCCACAGTAAATCAGAAGTTTACTAATGCAAAGGTTTATGCCATAGTAAAGCAGAAGCTTACTAAGAGATAGCACATGCCATGATAAACTTGAAGTTTTCATTTGCCATTTTTAAATTAGCTATTTGAGAATTCACATAAGCATATACTGAAGAACTAGAAGATTCTTCAAGAATTCTCTTGTGTTGCTTGTTCTCATAATAAATTGATTATACCAACTAAAAGCTGGGACTAAGACCCTTGAATTTTAGAATATATAAAAGGTGAATATGGGCCCATTCACCTATCATGTGAACCACGTATGGATGCATATATATGAGATAGTTACATGTGTGTTTATTGTCAACCTGCAACTTGGCATTTGAAATTGCTTTTCTTAATTAAGAGCATAATTTTTAGATTATGAAATCAAGATAGTTCATCTTGATGATGCTGGTTTATATCCAAGCTAGTTTTGCATTAAATACCTCCTATTAATGGCTAAACTATCGCTTATGAGAACAAAGCCTCATGTGATGGTCTAAGCTTTTCTAAATTGCATACAGCAGTGCTTGTATGCATCAGACCAACAAAATATGATAAGTCCTCCCCTCACAATTGGTTTAGGATCATAAACCAAATATTTTTACTATCTAATAACTTTTGATGTGTGGTATATGATTAATTTCTCTACCACAATGCACAAAGATAGGTTTCCCAAAGAAGATTGGGGGTATGTGTTAGTTTTTCTAACATTTGGGGGATGGAATAAACAGCTGAAAAATATGATATATGAATCGAATTATCATTAATGTGATCCTCACTTAGAAGATAATTCAAGTCAAATGCCAGAAGCATTTGTTGATAAAAAATTAAATATCATATTTTAGCTGCAAATGCTCCTATTAAAATTAAAGTCCCTGAAGGACAAAGTTTATTGCACGCATGAAGCGTAGTAAACCGATCAGTTCCAAAGGTATCAATCCTTGAAAAATAATAGGAGCAAATGATCAAAATGATCATAACGAGGAGGAAATTAGCTCTAGAAGGGCCCACGACATAACATTTCATGAAACCCAGAAGAAGTTCAGGTACCTGAAAATAAAGAAAGTGATGAGATCTCAACAAGTTATGTCGCTTTGGAACTGATACAAAATGATCGTCGACGATATATTTGATACAATATAGTTCACAATATTGTAAAAGATTATGAGGATCGAACCTGTAGTCCAGACACCCGAAGATGTCATGCCATCTTCCTATATGACCCATTTGATTAAGTCTATATAAAGATCCCTGAAGGATTTAAAATGCCTAAAGCATATAGTTCAAAGTATCGTGAAATGTACTCAATCAGATTACAAAGATCTTCGTGCGGTTTAAATCAATCTGGGCGCATGTGATATAATCGTTTCAGTGCATATTTGCTAAAAGAAGGTTACATAAATGATGTTATCTATCCATGTATTTTTATAAAGAAAATGACATCAGAATTTGTTAGATTTGCTTGTTTTGTTGATGACATAAATCTTGTTGGAACTCTAGAAGAGCTCCAAAAGGCAATTGAATATCTTAAGAAAGGAATATTTAGCAGACGAGATCTTTGTCCATCAATCTGCCTATATAGAAAGGGTATTTAAACACTTTTACATGGACAAAGCGTACCCATTAAGTACACCAATGGGTGTTCGATCACTTCAAGTGAATAAGGATCCATTCCGATCTGTAGAAGAGAATGAGGAACTCTTTGGTCATGAAATACGCTATCTCAGTGCAATTGGTGCACTTATGTATCTTGCTAATGCTAACAAAGGTGGTGCAGATCGTATTGGTTATGCAGATGCATGTTATTTATCCGATCCCCATAAAGCTCGATCTCAAATCGGGTATGTGTTTGCATGTGGAAGTACTATCATATCATGGCGCTTCACAAAACAATCTATTGCTGCTACTCTTCAAATCATGCTGAGATAATAGTTATTCATGAAGCAAGTAGGGAATGCGTATGGTTGAGATAAGTGATTCATTTTATTCGAGAAAAATGTGGGTTGGAATGTGATAAAAAAACCCACAATGTTATACAAAGACAATACTGCATGCATAGCCCAATTAAAGAGAGGATCCATAAAAGGAGATAGAACGAATCACATTTTACCAAAGTTATTCTTCACACTTGATCTTGAGAAGAATGGTAATATCATTGTGCAGCAAATCCGATCAAGTGATAATCCAGCACATTTATTCACCAAATCTTTACTAACTTTAACTTTTGAAAAAATAGTATACAAGATTGGAATGCAGAGACTCAATATTTGAAACAAAGTTTTCATCAGGGGGAGTAAAATATGCGTTGCACTATTTTTCCCTTACTATGATTTTTCCCACAGGATTTTCCTTATAAGGTTTTTAGTAAGGCAGCTAGCAATGCGTATTACTAGATATGCGTACTCTTTTTCCTTCACTAGAATTTTTTCCCACGAGGTTTTTTCTAGTAAGGTTTTAATGGGGCACATTATCTTTTAATAAACATCCAAGAGGGAGTGTCATAAATATAGTATATTATGGATGTCAATTTAATACTCTGTTGTAAATAAGATTCCTGAAGAAGCTTATCCATATTGCACTCCGCCGTAAATATGTTTATATATTTAGTACTCTATTAGAATAAGCCTCCTAAAGAAGCTTATCATTTCAGCACTCCGTTGTGGATAAATATTACTCTTATAGAAGATTATTTATAACTGGTACAATAACAACTTACAAGAAACTTACACAGCAGCTTGCAGTAGGAGCTTACAAGCAGCTTATACAGCAGCTTGCAATAGCAGCTTACAGAACAGCTTCCTTTCTTCTACAAATAGAAGAGATTTCAGTTCATTATGTATATAATTTTGAAGTTGAATAATATATCAATCACTCTTTATACTTGTATTCGATTTATTTACTTTACAGTTATTATTTAATAACACTATTCATTTATTAGACACCATGATTTATAAGCAGGCTTTACTCGACAAAGCCAACTGAGGTCAACCACGATCAACCCATTAAAAATATATTTACTAGTATTTTTATTTTTTCTGCAACAGCACCCCTTTTATCCGTGACTTCTACTATAAGGCAGTCGCGGATGCCGAATTTAAATTTTATGCATTCTACCTTAAGGTTCTTAGCATTCAAGTCATTATATTTAATAAGTTCATATTTTCTATTTCTTATAATTTTAATGAATTCTCACATAAATTTATATTTCGCTGCGAAAGTTATAGTTTCAATTGAACTCGTAACTATAATGTTACATCCGCCATTGCTATAAGGTCTCCTCAACTCTGGACTATATAAATAAAATCTCTTTAATATAGCCATACTAGGAACAATTAATACATCAACTCTTCTTCTATAATATATTACTCTTGCCTTTAGCAATTTTTATACTCTCTTAAATAGAAACGCAATGGCTTAGTGATTGAGCAATGTCAAGTTGCACCACCTCCGGGCAGTGCAGCTGAACTCACACTACCTCTTACGTATTTTAACTTTCCATGGTTAAATTTCCACCGTATGCGGCGGATTCTGTTCTACAAGTTCCCTATTTCCAGAACCACATTCGTCCAAACCATTATTCCTTGTCTTAAAAATTTGCTTCCCCTCACTCTCAAACACTATATATCCCTAGCTGGCAATGTTGTTTGTCCATTAGATTTGAGCCGTTACCCTGAGTTGCGTTATGTAATTGGAGATTCTGTATTTGTTATTTTTTTCTGAAAGTGATATGGATTTCAATTATCTCATTGGTAACCATCCTCGTAATACTAAGGATTTTTATCACTTTATTCCTCAGTTGGCGGAATCTAAGGATGCACCTGGGGTCCAATTAGCCCCCATCTTAGCCATTCAAGTGACACTTGTATATGGTAGAAATCGAGCTCGCCTATTGTATGACAAATCGGGGATGAAACATAATGGACTGAAGATCGACCCTGGATTCCATCGCCTATTGAAGATGCACATGCGTCTTCAAGATTATCGAGTCTGTAACCCCTGAACTGACCCCGACTCCAAATTAGCTCGAGAAAATATCATCAAATCAAAATAACGGAAAGCCGAAATATCTGTAACCGGTCGGATATCACGGCGGGAATCTCAGCACGTATAAATGAAACCGATTAATTAGCAAATCACGAGATTTTTTACCTTATACAGAATTGTACCTGAATTAGGACTACTCTATTATATAAAGGGGAGTCTGGTTATTTGTAAAATACATTGTAACACGTATCCCAAAGCAATAAACTATCATTTCTAGTCATTATTATATCATTACTCTGTTCCAGCATCGATTGTAGTACTTTTGACTCAAGGGTGATCAAACTTTAAGGCCAGGATTGTTCAACTCGTGTGGTTTGCATTTACTTCTCTTATCATTAATTTCAATCTTAATCTGGTTTCTCATTTTGTATCAAGTTAGATCACGTATCCTTAAAACCACGTATAAATTCAATTGTTATCCGAGTTTAAGGGTAAACAGTTTGGCGTCCACCGTGGGGCTAAGGATAATAGTGGTTATTTGATACAAATATCCATAACACACTTCTTTTCACTTGCTCTTTGAAGTATCTTTGATTCTAGGCTAAATACAAAAATGTTAAACTCTCAATCAGCACCTCTACATGTTGACATCGAGTCCGGTCACCAAGATAAAAATAACAACATAGCACCCGGTGACGAGATACCGCCTGCTAATCCCGCTGGAATTCTGATCGCAGATCTGATTGACGCTAATTTGCATGTGGCTATCGATGCAAACTTGCCTGCCGAACCCAAAAATAATGTTCATGGAGGAGCCCGATCGCAACTCGAATCACACAAAACATTAAAGGAGACGGGATCAGCCTACGAGTGATCCTCGAAATGTTGCAGGCTCAATAAGCGGCGATAGCTTAGTTACAGAACCAAAGCCGTGCACCAAGCAGGGTTCCGATCCTCCCCGGGAAGTCACCTACAGGGATGAACCGGTCGTAAAAAGGTCAAACGAACATGAATTGAGGGCTAACCCCAAGATTATAAAGATGCTCGAGGAGATGACAAAAAGGATATCAGGGGAGAAGAAAATCGAGGCTAACGACAAAAAGTGGAAACCTACAACTCCAGGGTAGACCAAATCCCAGGAGCACCCCCGATATTGAAGGGCCTGGATTCCAGGAAGTTCGTGCCAAAATCTTTTCCACCGAGCGCGGCTCTGAAGCCAATTCCCAAGAAATTTTGTATGCCCGAAATACCCAAGTATAAAGGAACGACCAACCCAAGCGAGCACGTAACCTCGTATACATGTGCTATCAAAGGGAACGACCTGGAGGACAATGAGATCGAGTTTGTTCTGTTGAAAAAATTTGGGGAGACCCTATCGAAGGGAGATGTGATATGGTATCACAATTTACCTCCTAATTCTATTGACTCATTTACTATGCTTGGAGATTCTTTCATAAAGGAACACACAGGTGCAATCAAAGTCGAGACTAGGAAATCAAACCTTTTCAAAGTCAAATAGAAGGATAACGAGATGCTTAGAGAGTTCGTGTCCCAGTTTCAAATGGAATGAATGGATCTACCGATGGTCGCTGATGATTAGGCTATTCAAGCTTTCACTTAGGGACTTAATATTCGGAGCTCGGTGGCTTCACATCATTTGAAGCAGCACTTAATAGAATACCTGGCTGTTACATGGGCCGATGTGCATAACCGGTTTCAAGCAAAAATCAGAGTCGAAGATGATCAACTCGGGGCCCTTTCGAGGTCTGCCTATCCCGTCAGAACCCTCGACAGAGTCAAAAGAGATATCGATCGTGAACCGAGGCCAAATAGGGATCGGTATCAGTCGTATAACGGAGATCGGAGAAGTAGCGGGTCTGGGCGAAACTCCATGAGAAGCGAAAGGAGAAATGACTGAGGTCAAAGCAACCGGGGACTTATGACCAAAAATGGCTTCGACAGTCCAAAGACGCACCAAGGCTATTGGAATATAACTTCAATGTCGATGCTACTGCCATTATATCAGCTATTGAGCATATCAAAGATACCGAATGGCCTCGACCTCTACAGTCCGATCCAATGCAAAGGGATCTTAACCAGATGTGCAAATATCATGGCACTCACTGTCACAAAACGGAAGATTGTCGACAGTTGAGAGAGGAAATGGCCTGTCTATTCAATTATGGGCACCTTCGGGAGTTATTGAACGACCGAGCTAAGCATCATTTCAGGAATAGGGATTCTAACAAACAGGCAGAACACGAAGAACCTCAACACGTCATTAACATGATCGTCAGAGGAGTTGATATCCCACAGGGGCTGATGCTGAAACGCACCAAAGTATCCATCACTTGGAAGAAACAAACTCAGGACTACATACCAGAGGGAACTTTATCTTTCAACGACAAGGATGCGGAAGGAATCGTGCAACCCTACAATGACGCACTGGTAAATTCTGTAATCGTAAATAAAATTCGGGTTAAACGTGTGTTAATTGATCCAGGTAGCTCGGTCAACATCATTCGATCGAGGGTCGTGGAGTAGTTCGGTCTGCAAGACCAAATTGTGCCTGCAGTTCGGGTTTTGAACGGATTCAACATGGCATGTGATACCACTAAGGGCGAAATAACGTTACCTGTGAACACCGTCGGAACCACCCAGGAGACTAAATTTTATGTGATCGAAGGGGATATGAGGTATAACGCTTTATTCGGAAGGCCATGGATCCACAACATGAGGGCGGTGCCCTCGACTCTACACCAGGCACTGAAATTCCCAACACCCGACGACGTCAAAACAATCTAAGGAGAATAGTCGGTTGCGAAGGAAATGTTCGCGGTCGAGGAGGTGATACCGGCATCTATAGTTTCAACATCGAAAGGCCCAAACTAGATGGTAAAAAATGAGGCCAAATAGCAATCATTGATACCATCTTCGGCAGATTCAGATAAATAAAAGGAAGTCGAGGATGATGATTATAGGGTTCCCATATCTTTTATAGCCCTCAATGATTCCAACACCACTAAATCGACGGTCGAGGAGCTGGAACAAGTCATATTACAAGAAAGCTTGCCCGATCGAAAGGTATACCTAGGCACGGGGCTAAGCTCCGAGCTCAGAAAAAAATCATTCAATTTCTTATAACTAACGAAAATTGTTTCTCTTGCTCCGACCTCGATATGATAGGAATCCCGTTGGAGATAGCCACTCACAAGCTAAGCCTGGACCCGAAATTTCACCCCGTTAAACAAAGAGGAGACCCCAGTCCGAGATCAAACATGCTTTTATCAAGGATGAGGTATCTAAACTTCTTAAAATAGGGTCTATTTGGGAGGTTAAATAACTGGATTGGTTAGCAACGTAGTGGTAGTCCCTAAAAAAGGGAATAAACTAAGAATGTGTGTAGACTACAAAGATTTGAATAAGGAATGCCCCAAGACTCTTTTCCTTTGCCCAACATTGACTATATGATCGATGCCACGGCCGGCCACGAGATCCTCATTTTTCTCGACACCTATTTCGGGTACAACCAAATACGGATAGACCCGGGTGATCAGGAAAAAACTTCCCTCATCACTAAATATGGCACTTACTGTTATAGGGTAATACTGTTTGAATTAAAAAAATGCTGGTGCTACTTACCAACGCCTAGTAAATCGAATGTTCGAGGAACTAATAGGAAAATCAATAAAAGTTTACATTGACGACATGTTAGTTAAGTCCCTGCGAGCAGAAGACCATTTAAAACATTTGCAGGAGTCCTTCAACATATTGAAACAGTACAATATGAAGCTGAACCCAGAAAGATGTGCGTTTGGAGTTGGATCGGGTAAGTTCCTCGTATTCATAGTATCCAATTGGGGAATCGAGATCAAGACCAATAAAATCAAAGTTATCCAAGATATCACGATCGTGGACAACGTAAAGGCCGTGCAAAGGTTAACCGGTCGAATAGCCGCCCTGGGGTGATTTATTTCGAGGTTGTCCGACAAGAGTTACCGATTCTTCACACTGTTGAAGAAGAAGAACAACTTCTCGTGGACCCTAGAATGCCAATAAGCTTTGAAGGAACTCAAGAGGTATTTATCGAGCCCGCCCCTACTTCATACACCGAAGACAGATGAACAACTGTACTTGTACTTGGCAGTCTCAGAGATAACGGTTAGTGGAGTCCTAGTTCGGGACAATTTCCAATTTGCTATGTTATTAGAACCTTAGGCGAGGCCGAAACTAGGTACCTTCACTTGGAAAAACTGGTGCTCGCTTTGCTAAGCGCCTCTAGGAAGCTAAAACCATACTTCCAATGTCACCCCATATGTGTCGTAACTACTTACCCATTAAGGAACATTATGCATAAGCTCAAAATCTCAGGCCGATTGGCCAAATGGGCCATAGAAATAAGTGGGTACGATATTGTGTATTGACCTCGGACCGCCATTAAGTCTCAAATTTTGGCAGACTTTGTGGCCGACTTTATACCGACCCTAATACCCGAGGTAGAAAGAGAGTTATTGGTTAACTCAAGAACTTCCTCGGGAATATGGACCCTCTTTACGGACGGCGCCTCAAACGCAAAAGGGTCTGGACTTGGCATCATACTAAAGACACCAACAGGTAATATAGTTAGACAATCTATTAAGACTGTGAAATTGAGTAAAAACGAGGTTGAATATGAGGCCATGATTGCAGGCCTTGAACTAGCAAGAGCTTGGGGGCAGAGGTGATCGAAGCCAAGTGCGACTCCCTCGTTTTACTAAACCAAGTCATTGGAACATTCGAGGTCAGAGAGGAACGAATGCAAAGATACTCGGATAAATTACAGGTGACATTACATCAGTTCAAAGAATGGACTTTGCAACACGTACCTGGGGATCAAAACAGCGAGGCCGATGTCTTTGCTAACTTGGGGTCATCGTTCGAAGATGACAAGTTCAACTCGGGAGAAGTCGTACAACTTATGAGATTCGGTGGTGAAAGAAAGCCACGCCGAGATCAACTCGACGAGCCTAACTTGGGACTGGAGAAATAAGTACGTGGAATATCTAAGATCTAATAAACTACCCTCGGATCCAAAAGAGTCGATGGCGCTACGTACAAAGGCGGCCTAATTTAGCCTGTCCGAAGACAGAACCTTGTTCAGAAGAACATTTGATGGCCCACTTGTCATATGTCTAGGTCCGGGCAATACTGAGTATGTTAGAGGAAAATCCATGAAGGTACCCGTGGAAATCATTCGGGAGCCGAATTGCTGGTTCGAAAAATAATCAGAGCCGGTTATTACTGGATCAACATGGAAAAAGACGCAAAGGAGTTCGTTTGAAAATGTGATGAATGCCAAAGACACGCTCCGATAATCCATCAACCCCGGGAGCTGCTCCACTCGGTTTTATCGCCATGGCCATTCATGAAGTGGGGAATGGACATAGGTGGCCCCCTTCCGTGGGCACCAGGTATGGCTCAATTTATATTGTTTATGACTAATTATATTTCTAAGTAGATGGAACCCCAGGCATATGAGAAGGTTAGGGAAAAGGAGGTTATCAATTTCATTTGGGATCACATCATATGCCGACTCGGAATGCCAGCCGAGATCGTATGCGATAATGGAAAATAATTCATCGGAAGCAAAATACAAATTCCTCGAAGATCACAAGATAAAAAAGATCCTATCGACACCCTATCACCCTAGTGGGAATGGACAAGCTGAATCATGAAGTGGGGAATGGACATAGGTGGCCCCCTTCCGTGGGCACCAGGTATGGCTCAATTTATATTGTTTATGACTAATTATATTTCTAAGTAGATGGAACCCCAGGCATATGAGAAGGTTAGGGAAAAGGAGGTTATCAATTTCATTTGGGATCACATCATATGCCGACTCGGAATGCCAGCCGAGATCGTATGCGATAATGGAAAATAATTCATCGGAAGCAAAATACAAATTCCTCTAAGATCACAAGATAAAAAAGATCCTATCGACACCCTATCACCCTAGTGGGAATGGACAAGCTGAATCTACCAACAAAATCATACTCCAAAACCTTAAAAAAAAGGTTAACCAATGCCAAAGGAAGATGGAAAGAAATATTACCCGAAGTCCTGTGGGCATACCGTACAACCTCGAAGTACAGTACTGGAGCTACCCCATTTTCTTTGGTTTATGGCGCCGAAGCTTTGATACCGGTCGAGGTCGGGGAACCGAGTATCAGATTTTGATATGCGACAAAGGAATCGAACGACGAAGCTATGAGTACGAACATGGAGCTATTAGATGAAAGGCACGAGGCCTCCCTTGTCCGGTTGGCCGCCAAAAAATAGCTGATAGAAAGATATTATAATCGAAGAGCCAACCTTCGACACTTCAATATTGGGAACTTGGTACTAAGAAAGGTCACGCTAAGCACACGAAACCCGAACGAAGGGAAATATGGGCCGAATTGGGAAGGACCGTACCAAATTATCGAGATCACTAGAAAAGGATCCTACAAACTCAGAACAATGAACAGCGAGCAACTACCGAACAACTAGAATATAACTCACTTGAAGCGATATTATTGCTAAGGTACAGCTCCGTTCTTTCTTTTATTTACATTTTAAGCTAACGCTTGCAGGTAGCCAACAAGAGACAATACGGGATTTTAGGTCTGAAAGCACGCGTTGCACTCTTTTCTCCTTAAACCTGTTTTGTCCCAAATGGGTTTTACGGAAAGGTTTTTAACGAGGCAACAAGTAAATCGTACTAAATTAGAATTGAAGGCTATAAATGAACCGGTGACGATGATCATAACAGCGTTCGAGGCTTCTCTTCGATCAACCCCGAACGGTCGGGGCATTACCCTCTTATATCGACTTTGGCATGGAAAGAGACTTCGGAATTGAAGGGTCTCGATCGATAGAATTCAATTTAAAGGCCAAACAGTTGAATGAACCATGCCCACATAGACCGCTCGAACCCTCACACAAAGCATGTGCACGTACATTACTATTATGCACAAAAATAAAGAGAAGTCTCTTCCTAGCAAACGTCCTGTTTCTTTTAAAACAATTTCCTTTACTTTTCTTAAGGAATTCCCCGCTTCCGATCCCCTAAAGGAAACGAGCCCAAGGGCCGCCTTAACCAAAGTTCAAATAATTATTCTCTCACTCGGGGACTGCCATCCGAAATCAAACTCGGACGGTCTAAGCTATTAGACCTCGGGGGTATAAGACCTATTAGGCAATCCCCAAATTTTATAGGCCACGACTACCTCTACTCGGGGACTGTTATCTTAGGCAAGCCTAGATAATTCGAGAAAGCAAGCCCACTAGGCGACATTCGAACTAAAAGGTTACGACAATATTAATACGGCTCGGAGACATTCGAGACCCATAACAAAAACAAGGCATTCAAAATGAAAGTTTTTTCATAACCAGTTCCAAAGACTACCCTCGACAGCTTGGGGAAAGAAAACTTTCGGTCACACCGAACCCCCACAACGCCTTAAAACAAAATAAAGTTGCAGGCAAGATTTCTTCGAGTCTCTAAACAAAAACCAATGATTTCATGCTAAGGCATTTAGATCTTTGCAAATAAAAATAAACAAGGCAAAGAGAAAATTTGAAAGCTGGTAAAGAGAAAAGGCCTTATATTCATAAATTAAAAACTTCTTTTACAAGGGCCGAACAACCCGATGAGAATTTGTACAAAGGCAAAATGGCCTCAACAAAAATACAAAAAACAAAAACATCTAAAAAGCCTGAGGGGCCTAGTCTTCGTCGGGGGCCGCGTCATCACCTTCGAGGTCTCCACCATCTTTGGACTCATCCAAATATTCGGATCCCTCAGAATCCTCCTCCTCGGGATAAGCTAGCTTCTTGGACTTGGCTTCGGATACCTTGGCTTTCTCGATTTCGGCCAACAGGTCAAAACCCTGAGCTCGAACTCCCTTCGAGGGCCTCCCTTAGGGATTGCCATTTCATAAGATCCACCAAGTTTCTCACTTAATCCCTAGCCGCCTCGGCATCGGCCTTATGCTTGGCCACCCTCTCATCTGCCTCGGCCTTAACCACAGCAATCTCCGACTTGGCCACCTCAAGTTCCTTGGCCAGATTTTCTTGGCCGGAGATTGCCGAGCTCAGTCGAGACTGAAGCTCCTCGATCTTTTTGGCATGTACCAAGGCCTTTTCTTTTACATCCCAGAGCTGGACCTCAGTCGAAGTCAGTTATTCTCGGGCAGTTTCCTTTTCTGAGGTCAGGAAGTCCATGTTTTTCTTCTATTCGTCGACCTCAGCTTTCACCATATCCACCTCCGCCTAGAGCTGCTCGATCTGGTCAAGTCTCTTTTGAACCTGTAGGTTTGGGTTGTTAGACACTATGTCTGAATCATCGTTACTAACTTCGAATACTCGTCTTACCTGCTCGACCAGGTAGGCATGCTCCTTCCGAGCCTCTTCTAGCTTGGACAGGAGCTTTTCACCAAGGAGCTTGTAAGCATTCCTATTCTCTATAAGCGCCCGGGTTTCGGCCTCGTATTGGTTTAACTCTTCCCGATATCGGAGAAAAGTATCTTGATGAAGCATCGAGGCATGCGAACACAAAAAAGGATGTTACCAAACTTTGTAATTTAATCTAAGTACATAATAAAAAGGCATTCGAAGTTACCCGATTCAACGCCTGTTGAGCTTCGTTGAAAAGACAAGGGGCCTCCACCTCGTCCATTTCGGCTTGATCCTTTTCGTTCACCAGGCATTGAAGATAACTGGCAACCCTCAAGGGGACGTAGAGAACCCGGGCATCCTCCGGTATGGATTTGATGATTGACCGCGTCCGGTCAAGATCTGCACTCGGGGCTAGGAACCGGTATACTAATCTCGGACTCGAAGAAGATCCACTGGCTCCCGAAGATGACACCTTCTCTGGTACCGGTAAGTCTCCTAACTCGGTGACATCCTCTGAGGCGGTAGCATCTAAGCCATCGAAAAAGTTGTTGAAGGAATCTGCCGTCCCTTAAGGCCCCTCATTTGGGCGTCCTTTCAGCATCTGGGCCTCGTTTATCATAGAGTCGGTGAATGATGGTGACTCGAAAAGATCTATCACCCCGAGCGCATCCTTCAGGGCATTTCCCTCAACCTGAGGAGTACCGGTCGTGGTCTCCTTGTCGGCCTCCCTAGATCGTGGAAAAATGGCCTCCTTCTTCCCTGTTTCGGAGGCCTCGGCCGCTTCATCCTCATCAGCTACCCCGGTTTGAGGCAGCTCGATACCGCTTCTCAGGCGAGTCATAAGCTCGGAGGCTTCTTCTTCTTCTTCTTCTTCTTCTTCATCTTCAGACTCTTCCTTCCGTCGACTGTGCGAATCCAGTGGGACCCCCGGGCGCTAGCACTTTCCTTGGATTCGCACGCCAGCCTCCTTTTTGGTTTTTTCTTCTCCGAGATCAGAGAACTCGGAGCCCTTTTTCTCTTCTTCTGTTTATCCTGCCTCGGAACAGATGGCTCAGTGAAGATATCGTCATCACCGAACGAAGGCCTCATCTCAACATCTTTTAGTGAATCTTCAAAAAATAAGTAAAAGTAAGTTAGAAATGAATAGCGCGAAAGGCAAATCAAAGTCACTTGAGAGAACCCTTACCATGGGAACGCGCCTCCCATCGGCCCTTAGAGAGCTTGCGCCACGAACAGTTGGAATAAAGACTTTGCTTCATGATGCCCTGGACCCATTCCTTGAGTCGAGGAACCACATCCGGCATCCGAGCAGCAGCTGCACCACCACAAAAAATAAATGAGACAGGACAAAAAGAAAAGAGCAACGAACAAAGTCTTAAAAATGAGATTATACTTACGTTTCATATTTCACTTCTCAAGAAATGGCATATGCTCAACTGGGATCAAATCCGAGATCTTCACTCGAACAAAACGACCTAACCAGCCTCGGTCCCGATCTTCATCGATGCTGGAAAACGGAGCCTTACTGGCCTGACAGGCCAGCTTAATCAATCCACCTTGATAAAATCGGGGCCTATACAAACGCATGAGATGATCGATGGTGAAGTGACAACCATCGATCTTGCTCACGATGAAGCGGAGGAGAATTACTATCCTCTAGAACGAAGGATGGATTTGACCGAGGGTCACCTCATACCTCTTACAAAAGGCGATGATGACCGGGTCCAAGGGGCCCAACGTGAAGGGATAAGTGTAAACACGCGGGAAACCCTCCACGTGGGTAGTGATTGCCTCCCCGCGAGTAGGAACCACTATGTGCTTGTCGATCCAATTCCAGTCCTCCTTGACCTTGTCGAGAACACTATCGGTGACCGAGCATATGTATCTCGAGACCGGTTTGCACCGGCCCGGTACCGAGGAGGTTTTCTCAACCTTGAAATCAGCTCCGGTTAGACATCCAGTAGGGTCGAACATCTTTCGAAGGGGTTCTAGTATTGCTTCTAAATAGAGGAGAAAAGAAAGTGCTGATAAGAGAGGAGGTGTAATTAGCAGATAACTTATGAAAGCTTTCAGAACACCAGAAAGGAAGAAGTTTTAAACTTAAGCTTTCAGAAAACCAGAAGAGGTGAGTGATGAAGTTTTTTTAAAACACAAGAGCAAATGCTTGAATATAAAATCTCTAATGAATGGATGAAAAGGGTATTTATAATTTTTTCAAACGACGGTTAACATCCTGAAGTGGAAGACCATTAACTGACACACATTTAATACCTCAAAGACTTGACCGATGGGACGTTTCAACTATTCTTATCACTTAAGTCATGAATTCGTCGTCATGATTTATCAGAGCGAGAATCAGAAGCTCGTATCGTTTTTCATCATTTACTCTCCGAAAAACAAGAGAATTTTAGAGGATTTGACGTCATGCTTTTCTTACTTATGTCATGATATATCGAAGTGAGAATCTGAGGCTCATATTGTTTTTCGTCATTTACTCTCTGAAAAACAAGGGGACTATCTGTATACGGTAGAAACCGAGCTCGCCTATTGCATAACAAATCGGGGATGAAACATAGTGGATAGAAGATCGACCCTGGATTTTATCGAATCTAAGCATGAGGTTTGAACATGCGTCTTCAAGGTTATCGAGTTCGTAACCCCTGGACTGACCCCGACTCCAAATTAGCTCAAGAAAACATTATCAAATTAAAATAACGGAATGGTGAAATATCTGTAACCGATTGGATATCACGGCGGGAATCTCGGCATGTATCAATAAAATCGATTAATTAGCAAATCATAAGATTTTTTACCTTATACAGAATTGTACCTAAAGTAGGGTTACTCTACTATATAAAGGGAAGTCTGATTATTTGTAAAGTACATTGTAACACGTATCCCAAAGTAATAAACTATAATTTCTAGTTATTATTAATATCATTACTCTGTTCCGGCATCGATTGTAGTATTTTTGACTCAAGGGTGATCAACCTTTAAGGTCAAGATTGTTCAACTTGTGTGGTTTGCGTTTACTTTTCTTATCATTAATTTCAATCTTAATCTGATTTCTCAATTTGTATCAAGTTAGATCACGTATCCTTAAACCACGTATAAATTCAATTGTTATCTGATTTTGAGGGTAAACAACACTTTTTCCGAATCATGGCATATCCATTGGTTTATTCACTAAACATCAGGTTGCTTGTGATGGAGATACCATATTAAAGTTCGTAAGGGCGTGGGCTTCGCTCGATAAATTCGGTGGAGATGAACAATTCTTAGATAAAGAGTTCATTCCGTTTTATGATAGGTCCGTAATCAAAGACCCTTATGGACTAGGGAAGTCGATATGGGATGAAATGAAGAAATATAAGCTCGAGATGTGTGACATCGTGACTCCTCATGATAAGGTTTGAGCTACTTTTATTGTAGCACGGGTTGACATCGTAAAGCTAAAGAACTTAATATTGTCAAAACGACCGAGCCTAGCTCACGTAACATTTTTGACAGTAACTATGGACTTGCTTAATAAAATCATAGGCCGCAATAGTGGAAGAAATAGACGAGAATGAAATGGAGTTGTTACTATGTGCTGCAAATTGCAGAGAACGGCTTGATCCGCCACTACCTCCAACTTACTTCTGAAATTACGTAGTCCCGTACATTATAAAAACAAGTCATGCTAATGTAACTGGAAAAGAAGGCTTTATAATTGCAGCAGAATTAATTGGAGAAAATATTAAGAAAAAGATGAAGGATGAGGAATCGATCGTAAATGGGAGTTTTTTAAAAGAACTGTACACCACAGATTGGAAGCGACCTTTTTCAGTTGGATCACCACAGCATGACTTCTACACTGCTGATTTTGGTTGGGGAAGGCCAGAAAAATTAGAGTTCATTTCTATTGACAATGGTGATGGCGGGACAGTCTAAGGACTCAGATGAAAATTTATAGGTTGGGTTGTCTTTGCCCAAAACTCGAATGAATGCTTTTACTGCTATTTTCACCCACGGGCTTAACTTTCTGTACCAAGTCTAGCTAAGATTATATTCAATCCAGAGGCGGACCCGAACCTTATAGGTTGGCATTGTAATGCATTTAAGTTATTGAATTCTAAATTAATAATTTATGCATATTCAATGAATTTTTTAAGATAAATACAAGGTTTGAATAAAAGATACTGGTGTCGACCGAGCTCGCATCGCGCACTCTATCTTCGCCCCTGATTTTCACCAAAAAATAATGTTATATTTATATTTTCCAATGGAGTGACTAAAGATGAAATTGTAACTGCAATGGTTGGTAGATGTATTGTCGAATCAATAAGTGGACAAAGAGTAAAAATAAATCATTTATCAAACGATAGAGGTATTTTAAGTGATTTTCCGTATTTAAATTTATAGAATGTGGGAGCCTTCAATTTCTTTTTTCTTCATTCTGATCGAATCTATCAACTGGTTGGTTGTTTACGCTTGAACTCACTAACCAAGGTGAAATATATCATTAATTATTCAAGGAAATAATAAAGTTTCCATGATTTTGAGGCACTATATGACTAACCAAGCAAACATGAAGTTGAATGGTCTCTTTCCAAAGGAGCTCATGAAGCTTCTTTTGATCTCTAAGTCCCCACAAGAGTAAGAGCTTGTTTGCCCAAGCTTTTGGAGGCCAAACCCACAAAACAAATTTTTTTTTAAATTTAAGCTGTTTGGCCAAGACGGAGAAGTACTTTTGATCAGTAACAGAAGTAATTTTTTTTGTTTTTGGGAACAAGCAGAAAATTCTAGCTGCTTCTAAAAAGCAGAAGCAGCAGCAGAAAATTAATTTATTCAAGACAAAACTAGCATCAACGTAAATTTATATTTTCCAAATATACCTTACTAGTTTAAGCTTTTTCTTTTCTTTTTTGTTTCTAGTTTCCACTATTCTTTTAAAATTAGAGATATCACATAGTATATGAATATATTGCAACTTTCAGAATTTTTTTTTTTTTTTGACTTTTCTTGTTTTTGATTTTTTTCTTTGTGTAATGTCTTTTAACTTTTCAAATTATCTTCTTCTTTTTTTCACACTAAAGCAAATTATTTACATCCTTCTTTGGATTATCCATTCTCTTCCTACAAATAATCATTTATAATTTCTTCTGTTATAGGCTATTAATTCCTGAATCTTTAAAACAGTTATCAAATCTAATTTGTGAAAATTACCTACAAATAAATAATAAATTTATAATTGCATCGCAGTATCTATATCTTATTAAAAGAAGAAGAAAAAGCCTCACATTAAGCCAAGTGACAGTCTTACAATAGGTCACTTGGCAATTTAGAATAAAGTTAGTTAGGTTAGGTAATAATTAATTTTTTTTAATTGAAATTTTTAAAAAAAATTAAATTATGCATTATGTGTTGTTAATAATTAGTTACTCTTTTTGAATTTGAAATACTTAACTTTCTTTCTTTCTTTTTTTTACGAAAATAATAATTTTTTGTATATTTAAAATTATTTCTGTTTCATGCTCAATGCCATCTTTCAAATTTGACACTCAAAATCATCTTGTTACAACAATCATGACTATAAATAATTTCATCCGACGACATTCTTCTGCTGATAAGGAATTCAATTATTATGCTAATGAACACATTACTGTAGAGATTGAGGAAGGATATGGACCTTCTGGTATTCCTATAGAAATGCAAAGGTAAGTCTTCTACTAATATGGACTTGTGTGATAGAATTAGAAATGAAATTGTTGAGAAATATCATCATGTGTGAGTGAGTTTTCTAAATTCATGTTGGATTATCAATATATAGTAATTTGTGGAATAGACTTCTAATTTAAAGCTGAATGATGACAATACGTAATTATACTAGATAAAATTATTTGCTTTTGGTATAACTATATATGTTATATTGATTTAAATCTTTAATATATATGTTTACTTTAAGTTTTATATTTTAATTAAATAAATATTTAAGTTCATTTTTTTCTTTAAATAATTATAAGATCTTAGTACTATTCTTTTTGGTAATTTGATACTCAAAAGCACTTTTTAGAAAGATTGACCAAACACAATTTGATTATCAAATATTGCAAAAAGTACTTCTTAAATGAATTGGCCAAACATAAATTACTTTTTTTAGAAAGTACTTTTGGAAAAAGCACTTCTGAAAAAAAGTAATTTTCAAAATAAGTAGTTTTTGGCAGCTTGGCAAAAAGGGCTCTAAGTAGGTGAAACTTATTGGGGTCATTTGCAGCCATACCCTATATTTGTGCCACCTTTTAACCTATATCCTATTTTTAAAAATTATTGATTTGGTAGCCAGCTTATAAAAAAATCCATCGTAAAAAGACAATTACACCCCTAAAAAAAAAATATAAAAGTTGCATCACGCATTAATCGCATTACCGTTCTTCTCCATCACTCCATCCCTCCTTAGATCTCGTCTCCTCCAGCAGCTTTATCAAAAAATCAGAAAGTGTTGAACCAGATTCAAATTCCGAATTCAAAATTACATTGTAAGTATTGCTATTCATTTTCAGAAATCGAATTAGTTTTTTGAAACTGATTGATCTGCAATTATTTTCGTAATTCATCATGTTGGTTAAGTTTAAACTTAAAAAATAAAATCAGAATTCGATTAATGCTTATAGATATTTTCACTAATGCTCATATAATCACACTTGCATGAAGTTATTTGACAGATGAAACATGAAAATTTCACTTATAGATCTTCAAAAAACTTTGCATAGGGATATAGAATAAAGTTTTTTCACGTTGAATTATGAAGGTTCAATCAGATACAAGCTAAACATTTAATACTAATGAAGCGTGACGTTGTTTCACGTTCAAGCTAAAAATTTATGCTAATGCATGCTGAAGTTATTTAGTTTATTTGCTAAAATTTCATATCAAAACATGCTCAAGTATTGTAGTATGCTGAAGTTTTTTAGTTCATTTGCTAAAACATGAGACGAAAAATGCTTAAGCTTTTGTCCTGCAGTATGTAATTTTCTAAAGAATTTAGCTAATGCATGCTGAAGTTATTTAGTTCATTTGCTGAAACTTCATACCAAAACATGCTGAAGTTTTATCCTGCATTCAACAGTTTGGTCATGAGCTTTTTCCTAAAACTTCAGTATAAACAAGCTGAAGCTTTTTAGTTCATTTGCTAAAACTCCAAGACAAACATGCTAAAGTTTTGTATTATGCTGAAGTTTTTGTCACGACCCAAAATCCCAACCATGATCGTGATGGCGCCTCTCATGAAGACAAGGCCAGCCAATTCAACTAAACTTCATTCAAACAGTTAAACAATACAAAAATAATATAAGTACGGTTTAATAACAACAATTTGCGACAAAATACAGTGAACCATCCCGACTACAGCCCGAACCGGGGTGTCACAAAGTCATGAGCAACTAATGAAAATCCTAATAATAAGATTACTAATACAATATCTTGGCACAATTGTTCGAAGATACTGGAAATAACAAGATAAAAAAGATACGGGGCTGCGGACGTCAACAGCTACCTCGTAGTCTATAAATCGCCGCTTTGACAGTAGTAATCAATGTCTCGGAGCGGAACCGATAACGCCTGAATCTGCACACATGGTGCAGGGAGTAATGTGAGTACTTCCAACTCAGTGAGTAATACATATAAATAATGACTGAAAGTAAGAAACACATAAGACTTAGAGAAATCCACGATGGAACAGTAATAACATGTAACATCTCAAATAGATAACATGAAGTAAATGGAAACAACACCAACACAACCAGCAATGCAATGCAATAAAATGCAATGCAACTCATGACTATCATGGCGGCGTGCCACCCGTTCCCTGGGTACCCGGCGCTTACTGTGGGGGTTTAAGTAGCGCAATATCTCGTGACGGCGTGCCACTCGATCCATGCACATTACGTCTCGTGGCGGCGTGCCACCCGATCAATTAAAATCAAATCCCGTGGCGGCGTGCCACCCGATCCATGAAAATAATCATTTGAAAACATCATTTAATTTTTAAAACTGAGTTCAAATAATGATTCAAATCAGTGACAAATACCCCTGAAGGGTTTACATAACCGGCACGAAGCCCAAATATGATTTCAGTAAACAGTGATAAATACCCCTGAAGGGTTCACATAACCGGCAAGAAGCTCAAAATATGGCAAGCAGCCCAAATCATGATGATATCAAACAGGTTTCAATCAAATATGTAGTAAAATCATAAATCGGGATGGACAAAGCCCTAATCCCCAGTAGTAAACGACCCCATGCTCATCATCGAGCTTGTGCCTCAACTCAATATAGCATTACGATGTGCAATCCGGGATTTCAAACCCTCAGAACATCATTTACAAATATTACTCACTTCAAACCGGCTAAATCCTTAGCCCACGACGCCTTTGCCCTTCAAAATTGGCCTTTACGTGCGTCAAATCTATCCAAATTCAGAACAAATACGTCACAATATGTTGAGGGAACAAAACCCAAGCAAAAACAATCAAAAATACCAAGAAATCCCGAAATTAGCAAAACCCGAGCTCCGGGCCCACTTCTCGAAGTTCAAAAATTTTCACACCAACGGGTTCCTTATCTCCCCACGAGTTCGTACATATCAAAAGTTCTCAAATCCGGCCCCAAATGGTCCTCCAAATATCCAATTAAAATTTCAAAATCCCAAGCCCTATTTCTTCCATTTTTAGCAAGACTTCAATGATTTTCTAGGTGGATTTCACAATATAAACAAGTTTTAGGTCCAAAATTCTTACCTCCAATCGATTCTCCTTGAATCCCTCGTTGATTTCCTTCAAGAACCTCCAAAAATGGCCAAAAATGGGTGAAAATATACCCAAAATCGCGGACAAAATAAGGCTTAAAACATTCTGCCTAGGCTTCATGGAGTTGTACTTGCGCTGTGCAGGTTGTACATCCTCTTATCACTATTCCCTTGCTGTACACCTTCTATTAAAATGCTCATAACTCCTTGTGTAAATATCCAAATGAGCAACCGTTTGAAGATTTAGAAACTAGACTCGATGATCTTTCATTTGATAGGTTTTACACTACATAACTCTTTATATATTCCGAGATATGAGCTTCTAAAGTGCATCAAGAAATTCTGTCAAAACTGCTCCACCAGCCAACTTCGATCAATCATCAAGTTCTCATAGAATATCCAAATCATGAATGGTTTAACTTTCTGGAAACTAGAATACAAGTTCTACAACTTTTATTTTTGGATCATCTCCAAATTCCTTACAAATTATGAAATATAAGCTTCCAAAGTCGGTCTCGTGCAGCAGAAATTTCTGCTATGCACACTGCCTGGAAAACAACAGCATTACCAGTCAACTTTAATCTATTGTAACTTTCTGTATATATGTCCAAATGTAATGATTTATCATTCTGGAAACTAGATTCAAAGGTCTATAACTTTTATGTTTTGAGAATTTCCAAATTCCTTATAGATTGTGAGATATAAGCTCCCAAAAACAGCTCCGTGCAGCAGAATTTCTGCAATGCACCAGCAGTAAACAAATGGATAGAAATGGTCCGAAACTACTCCGAAACGCACCCGAGTCATTCAGGACCCCGTCCGGATATACCAACAAGTCCTAAAACATATTACGGACTTAGTCGAGACCTTAAATCACATCCAACAATGCTAAAAACACGAATCATACCCTAATTCAAGCCTAATGAAACTAACAAATTCCAACTTCTACATTCGATGCCGAAACCTATCAAATTGAGTCCGATTAACCTCAAATTTTGCACACAAGTCATAAATGACATAACGGACCTATGAAGATTTTCAGAACTGGATTCCGACCCCGATATTAAAAAGTCAACTCCTCGGTCAAACTTTCCAAAAATCTTCCATTTTCCAACATTCGCCAAAATGCGTTGAATTGTCCTACGGACTTCCAATTTCAAATCCGGACATACTCCTAAGTCCGAATTCACCATACGAAGCTATAGCAACTCTCGGAATTCCATTCCGACTCTCGGATCAAAATCTCGCCTATCAACCGGAAATCACCAAAATACTAACTCCACTAATTCAAGCCTAATTCTACATGGGACCTCCAAAACCAATTCCGATCACACTCCTAAGTCATAAATCACCTCCCGAAGCTAACCGAACCATCGGAACTCACATCCGATCCCTCTAACGCATAAGTCAACATCCGGTTGACTTTTCCAACTTAAACCTTCTTAAAAGAGACTAAGTGTCTCATTTCTTACCAAATTCTCTCCGAACACAAACTACTCAACTCGATCACATAAAATACGGATAACGAAGCATAATAAGGTAGAAACGGGGAAAACTGAGTGGTAACTCATGATACGACTGGCCGGGTCGTCACATTCTTCCCTACTTAAACAAACGTTCGTCCTCGAACGTGCTAAGGACTATTCCGAGGACATTAAATTTCTAAGTGCATTATTACACACATCTGCGGGAGATTCTACATCACCGTAAACTTAACATGGATCCGACAATGCCTTCTCAATTGAAGATTATTTCTTTTATCCACATTTATAAACTTCAAAGCCAAATTTCTCACAGCCCAATTAATTCAACACCGCATGTTAGTCTCAACCGGCCGTAGCAAACTCGTGCTTGCGCGCCTATCATGTGTATGCCTATAACCACGTCTCTGGTCCTAATAGCTGTTCATAATTAATTCCCGCATCGTCAATTAACCTCAGTTTAACCAAAACCTCATTTCAAATTTTCACAACTCCGACAGCAATTCACGAGGCATGAAGACCTCATAATTATTTACTCGAATTAATGAGTCACATTTAACGCCACCTGAACACTCCCCTTGTAGGCTGAAACTCAATATTTACAGCACGAATATGGCAAAATACGCACAAAACACGTAGAAGAATTATCAAATAAGCCTAACACGCATAGCTCCCTATCAGTACTATAGTACAAATTTAATTTAACAGAGGGAGAATTTAAAACACATAAATTTTCATCACAAGGATCTCGTTCTTATATAACTTCCACCGCGGCTCATAGCCCAGTTTAAGCTTTTCACATCATATTAAAAATGCGAGGATCTCGTCCTCAACTCTGAATCACAAGTAATATGCACTCGTGCCAACCAAAATCTATCCATTCCTCCTTTAAAAATAATTTCCTTTAATCGAAATCACGGCACATAATGAACTCCCATACCGGTAGGGCATATAATTCATAAAGCTTTAATCAATTATCCCGAAATTACATCAAAACCCACTGTAGTGAGTAACAGAAAGTCACTTTTGGACTCATAGCCCTCTGTAATGTACAAAACAAAATGATGGACACGGCTATGACCATCAAAATCTCCCAACAGGGATAAACACAATGGTGGAGTGCAAAGTCACAAACTCACCATATAAGTCGATTGCCCATAATAGCATCCTCGAACCACAATAGCTGAAATTTCACGAATCTGGTGCCCGCAACACATCTCATGATGCATATAAATCCTATTCCAAATCTCACAATACTGCCACGACGAAAGAAACGTGTAGAAACTCGTAGCCACCTACCGAATCAATAATTCATGGAGTCTCTCATCCTGTCAAGAGCCATTACCTCATTCTGAACTGAATATCGATGTTTCCTTTTAATGTGCCTTATATCAATCTGATTGCACAGATTCAGGTCCAATAAATCTCGTCTCACCCGATGCAAGCTGCTCATGCAATAGGCCGCCTCAAACACCGACTCAGATCTCATATGGCGCCATTAATGCGCCGACAAGCTACAATTTGAACATGACACATAAAGAGAAACGAACTCTGGAAAAGAAGTATCTAGCCCGCATAACGTTCCACAAGCACGCCAAGTGCTCAAATACCACCCTAGGGAGACGGATAGCGCCATACGCTACAAAACACAAGCACGACTAAGGTGCAATAAATGACCTGCATCTGAGAGTCATCCCACTCATATAATACCACCAACAATACTGATACTGTTAAGCCAACCAAGAGTCCGCCGATCAATACACAAAGCCTCTTACAAGGATACCGCTTCCCGGTGACACTAAAGAAAATTCTAGCTTACTCTGAACACCTGAATTCTTCCCTACTTATCTGTGCTCATGACATTCTTGTCAACACTGAACCGCAACATTGATCCTCGTCTTCCAATTCCCATGCTGCTCACTACACCTATCGTGCTGCTACGCGAGAGTAAAAGAATTTTCTCATAATCCCTGAACTACCGGTAGAATGAACACTTCATTGGCTAGAACCCCTGTTACTCAACTCATTTTAGAAGAACCATGGCAACACGCAACTGAATTCCCATAATCACAGAAAATACAAACCTCAAGATGGTTTGGCCATTCGAATCAAATATCTCCCAAATCAATCAAGTCATGGTGACTATCGGACCTGCACGCACAACCACATACCGCATGTAAAACTTCACACGCCGAAGGAACTGATCATTGCCACCATCACACCGATTCGACCATTACTAACCAACTAACTTCTTTCAATTTACTCTTGACCTGACTTAGAAATATAATAGCTCCATTCACAACATGACGAACTTAATTCGCACTCACCTCGAGTGACCCAAATCGCGAGACCACATCGTCTCAATACTCATTAACCATCTCATACCCTCCTTATGTGCTCAATATTATCTCAGATTGGTACACCCATTCTGCAAGACCTTCTGCGAATCCGAAGCTGTTTCTTCCTTTCCTCCAATACTGCACCGTATACCCGATGGTAACATAGAATATTCTAAGTTTCGTTCGCAATCCACTGTGAAGACTCGATCCTTAACCACACATCGGATCGTTCTACACTTCCTCAAGGCGCGCGGCTATCCTACCACAAAAATCCATATGCTAATCAGTCACTCTTATTTCGGTTAAGCCATCTTCTTTAAGAAACTTTTCAACCTCTGCTTCTTATACTTGGCCTGCTAGTACTTCAACCACCGTGAAACACTTTCTGCCATGTAGTTCCTCATACTTCGCTGCTCACGTATTGCATCAAATCGAAATCCATCTCTGCAGCACCTGAGCCAATAAAATGTTATCGACCCTAAGCCTCATCGAAGATCATCTTTCTCAAGCCATCCACACTAGAAATACTAATTCAATTTTTGAACCGCTGCACACAGCCATCCCTAGCAACCACCCCTCAGGCACCATTTCACAACACCATGCCCCGAAGGCAAAATCCAAGAAGATCGTAACACCGACGAACCATAGTGCGTTCAAACAAGGACGATGACACCGCATCACATTGAAAATTCCCTCATGCTTGAAAATATCAGGTCTTGTTACTTCATCAACCAAACATGAACATCTATAGTCCGACTGCCTTTCCTTCGGTGGAATTAAATGCTGAACCTCTAAATCATACACTGAGAAATCCTCCTTCCGAGTCATTCACTACTGCGTTCCATACATAAGCACTCTACCATTTCACTAACATTGTATGACAACAACGCATAGACATCGTAGCAATTCGCGCACGGTCTCAAAACCATGAAGGATACAATTACTAAGCTGGTACATAAGAATATCCTTCCACAAGACAACGATAATAGCCTGCCCGAACACGCATCTGGCACCACGTTTGTAGTACCACTACTACTCTTCGACGCCCAATTGATAACAAGCGCTTTGCGCCGCATAAGATTGAGTAGGAAGGAAATAAAGACATAAGCCTCAATAGAATCAAACCGCACGATAAGGATATCAAGAATATGAAGTTTTTCCTAAAAAGGTTCTGCAGCCACTTGAAGATAAGTACAGACGTCTCCGTACCGATCTGCAAGACTCTACTAAACCCGCTCATGACTCGTGAGACCTATGTAACCTAGGCTCTGATACCAAGCTGTCACGACCCAAAATCCCAACCATGATCTTGATGGCGCCTCTCATGAAGACAAGGCCAGCCAATTCAACTAAACTTCATTCAAACAGTTAAACAATACAAAAATAATATAAGTACGGTTTAATAACAGCAATTTGTGACAAAATAAGTGAACCATCCCGACTACAGCCCGAACCGGGGTGTCACAAAGTCATGAGCAACTAATGCAAATCCTAATAATAAGATTACTAATACAATATCTTGGCACAATTGTTCGAAGATACTGGAAATAACAAAATAAAAGAGATACGGGGCTGCGGACGCCAACAGCTACCTCGTAGTCTCTTAATCG
>MCJB01051086.1:178757-200784 GCA_002018475.1 Nicotiana obtusifolia
GTCTCGTGGCGGCGTGCCACCCGATCCATTAAAATCAAATCCCATGGCGGCGTGCCATCCGATCCATTAAAATCAAATCCCGTGGCGGCGTGCCACCCGATCCATAAAAAAAAATCATTTGAAAACATCATTTAATTTTCAAAACTGAGTTCAAATAATGATTCAAATCAGTGACATATACCCCTGAAGGGTTTACATAACTGGCACGAAGCCCAAATAAGATTTCAGTAAACAGTGATAAATACCCCTGAAGGGTTCACATATCCGGCAAGAAGCTCAAAATATGGCAAGCAGCCAAAATCATGATGATATCAAACAGGTTTCAATCAAATATGTAGTAAAATCATAAATCGGATGGACAAAGCCCTAATCCCCAGTAGTAAACGACCCCATGCTCATCATCGAGCATGTGCCTCAACTCAATATAGCATTACGATGTGCAATCCGGGGTTTCAAACCCTCAGAACATCATTTACAAATATTACTCACTTCAAACCGGCTAAATCCTTAGCCCATGACGCCTTTCCCCTTCAAATTGGCCTTTACGTGCGTCAAATCTATCCAAATTCAGAACAAATACGTCACAATATGTTGAAGGAACAAAACCCAAGCAAAAACAATCAAAAATACCAAGAAATCCCGAAATTAGCAAAACCCGAGCCCCGGGCCCACTTCTCGAAGTTCAAAAATTTTCACATCGACCGGTTCCTTATCTCCCCACGAGTTCGTACATATCAAAAGTTCTCAAATCCGGCCCCAAATGGTCCTCCAAATACCCAATTAAAATTTCAAAATCCCAAGCCCTATTTCTTCCATTTTTAGCAAGACTTCAATGATTTTCTAGGTGGATTTCACAATATAAACGAGTTTTAGGTCCAAAATTCTTACCTCCAATCGATTCTCCTTGAATCCCTCGTTAATTTCCTTCAAGAACCTCCAAAAATGGCCAAATATGGGTGAAAATATACCCAAAATCGCGGACAAAATAAGGCTTAAAACATTCTGCCTAGGCTTCATGGAGTTGTACTTGCGCTGTGCAGGTTGTACATCCTCTTATCATTATTCCCTTGCTGTACACCTTCTATTAAAACGCTCATAACTCCTTGTGGAAATATCCAAATGAGCAACGGTTTGAAGATTTAGAAACTAGACTCGAAGATCTTTCATTTGATAGGTTTTACACTACATAAATCTTTATATATTCCGAGATATGAGCTTCTAAAGTGCATCAAGAAATTATGTCAAAACTGCTCCACCAGCCAACTTCGATCAATCATCAAGTTCTCATAGAATATCCAAATCATGAATGGTTTAACTTTCTAGAAACTAGAATACAAGGTCTACAACTTTTATGTTTGGATTATCTCCAAATTCCTTACAAATTATGAGATATAAGCTTCCAAAGTCGGTCTCGTGCAGCAGAAATTTCGGCTATGCACACTGCCTGGAAAACAACAGCATTACCAGTTAACTTTAATCTATTGTAACTTTCTGTATATATGTCCAAATGATGAATGATTTATCATTCTGTAAACTAGATTCAAAGGTCTACAACTTTTATGTTTTGAGAATTTTTAAATTCCTTATAGATTGTGAGATATAAGCTCCCAAAACCAGCTCCGTGCAACAGAATTTCTGCAATGCACCAGCAGTAAACAAATGGATAGAAATGGTCCGAAACTACTCCGAAACGCACCCGAGTCATTCAGGACCCCGTCCGGATATACCAACAAGTCCTAAAACATATTACGGACTTAGTCGAGGCTTTAAATCACATCCAACAATGTTAAAAACACGAATCATACCCCTATTCAAGCGTAATGAAACTAATAAATTCCAACTTTTACATTCGATGCCGAAACCTATCAAATTGAGTCCGATTAACCTCAAATTTGCACACAAGTCATAAATGATATAACGGACCTATGAATATTTTCAGAACTAGATTCCGACCCCGATATCAAAAAGTCAACTCCTCGGTCAAACTTTCCAAAAATCTTCCATTTTCCAACATTCGCCAAAATGCGTTGAATTGTCCTACGGACTTCCAATTTCAAATCCGGACATACTCCTAAGTCCGAATTCACCATACGAAGCTATAGCAACTCTCGGAATTCCATTCCGACCCTCGGATCAAAATCTCGCCTATCAACCGGAAATCACCAAAATACTAACTCCACTAATTCAAGCCTAATTCTACAGGGGACCTCCAAAACCAATTCCGATCACACTCCTAAGTCATAAATCACCTCCCGAAGCTAACCGAACCATCGGAACTCACATCCGATCCCTCTAACGCATAAGTCAACATCCGGTTGACTTTTCCAACTTAAACCTTCTTAAAAGAGACTAAGTGTCTCATTTCTTACCAAATTCTCTCCGAACGCAAACTACTCAACTCGATCACATAAAACACGGATAACGAAGCATAATAAGGTAGAAACGGGGAAAACTGAGTGGTAACTCATGATACGACTGGCCGGGTCGTCACAGTTTTTTAGTTCATTTGCTAAAACTTCAGATTAAATATGCTTAAGTTACTGTGTTGCAGTATGTAATTTTCTAAAAAGTTTTGTCTTGCATTCAACAGTTTTGTCATGAGCTTTTTTCTAAACTTCAGTCCAAACAAGCTGAAGCTTTTTAGTTCATTTTCTAAAACTTCATGACAAACATGCTGACATTTTTGTTCTGCAATATGTTAATATCTAATGAATTTTTGCTAATGCTTGCTGAAGATATTTAGTTCATTTGCTAAAACTTCATACCAAAACATGCTGAAGTTTTGTCCTGCAACAGTTTTGTCATTAGCTTTTTACTAAATTCCAGTCTAAACAAGCTGAAGTGGTTTAGTTCATTTGCTAAAACTTCAGGACAAACATGCTGAAGGTTTTCTCCTGCAGTATGTTAATTTCTGAAGGCTAAAACTTCATACTAAACATGCTGAAGTTTTTTAGTTCATCTGCTAGAAATTAAAACTAAACATGCTTAAGTTTTTGTCATGCAGTATGTAATTTTTTAATGAATTTTTTTGTTCATTTTCCTAACACTTGACACTAAACATGCTGAAGTTTTCATTCTGCAAGATGACTTCGATTTGCCTTGTTGTTACTTTCAATGGGAGGTGGACTTTTGATTACAAATACTTGGATCATGATACAAAACTTGTTCTGCTTAATAGATAAGTATCATTCAATACTTTCTTGAAGAAAATTAGTGATGTTACAGATTTTGATTCAACCAAATATTCACTAAAAATATGGTTTGATATCAAACTAACTACAAGTAAAGGGATGCTTGTAACATTAGATGAAGAACTCAGAACCTGTATACATTTGCTAACAACTGATTCAGCCTTCAAGAATTGCCATTTTGTCGTCGGAAAAAAACAACTACTTTCTGACAGTATAGCTACATTCTGCAACATTCAAACCATCTCTTGCACATACAATAGATTCAGAATAATTTGCTGGTTATCAACATGAACTAAAACAGCCAATAATGAGCGACAACCTTCTAACATTATAGCTGCTTCAGAACATGGAACGCTGCACGAATTACCTGCCGCTACAATAAATTCATACCACTTTGGTGAGGCCCAAGAAGAAGAAGGACAACTAATAATGCAAATAGACAACTAACACACAATCCAACAAAGGTTTTTGTTATCTCCTGCAATGATAAGCAACAACGAAGATGAAAAAAATACACAAATTATACCGATAACATTAGATACAATTGAAGAAATTGCTGAAACTTCTATTGCTTCTAAGAAATCAAGAAAAAGAGTGAGGAGAAAGCTGAAAGAATCTCCACCATGTAAAATACTCAGGCACGATGCATTGCCTGAGGAAGTAAAAGTAGGATCAAATTTTTAGAACAGGAAGAGCATGACTAAATTTTTCTGCATCTTAGAGATAAACCAAAAAGTTGAATTCACTGCTGTTAGATCATTTTCAAAGAGATACGAGCTGAAATGCATCGTGGAGAAATGTGGTTGGAATGTACGTGCTGCCAGAATAAAAAATTTCGTACTTTTCAGGGTGATAAAATTTCATAACAACCATGAATGCTCGGTTGATGTAAGAAAACAATATCAAAAGCATGCTACATCAAATTTTATAAGTGGGAAAATTTTTGAACATGTTCGGGATAAAAAGATTGAGGTTACACCAGCCTTTGTACAAAGTGAAATGAAAAAGAAATTTGAAATTAACATTGGATATCATAAGGCATGGCCCGCAATTCAAAAAGCTATTGCTTGCATAAAAGGAAAACCTGAAGAGAACTACCAGATTCTTCCTTCATACCTACAAATGATGGTGCATAAAAACCCAGGGACGTACACTAGCATAAAAAGAGATGAGTAGAATCGGTAAGAAAAAAAATAGTAACCATCAGTCTAACGTTTGAAATATTCCTATTTGAAAATTTCACATGATTTTTTTTGTGTTTCACCTGTATAGGTTTGCTTACATGTTCTTTGCTCTTGCGGCATCACTAGTTGGTTGGTGTTACTGTAAACCCGTGATTGCAGTTGATGCAACATTTTTAAATTCAAAATATCATGATGTTCTATTGGATGATTTATCAAAGGATGCAAACAATCAAATCTTTCATCTATCTTTTGGTGTAGTAGATTCAGAAAATAATAATGCATACATTTGGTTCTTCGGAGAAATGAGAAAAGCAACTGAAGTCTGCCGTGAACTGATTTCTTATCAGATAGAAACCAATCGATCGCAAATGGGATTAGACAAATTTATCCTGAAGCTCACCGTAGTATCTGCCTCTATCACTTTGAGAAGAATTTAAAGCAAAGACATGCAAAAAGCACGATAATAAATCTTTTCCAAAGCGCTGCAAGGTCATACAGACATGAAGATTTTAATCAGTTAATGTCCCAAATCAAAAGTGTTGACAAGAAAATATACAATTATATAATGGAGGAGCGGCCAGAGAGATGGGCTAGATCGTGGTTCCCACGGCGAGGTTATGATATGCTGACAACAAACATGGTAGAATCAATGAATTCAGTATTACTAAAAGCAAGAGAGATGCCTATTTTAAGAATGCTAGATTTCATCCAAGAAAAGTTGGGAGAGTGGTTTTACGAATGGAGAAAAAAAGCACGTGAAACTTTTCACAAAGTATCAACATGGGCAGAAGAAGAGATGAATAAGAAGATGGACTTGGCTTGCAAAATGTTTGTAAGTATATTTATTAACTTCAGAATTTACCAATGCACAATCACTTCAGCTTTTAATTTCTGCTGTAGTTATTTACTACTTACATATAAAAAACTTCATACTTTTTCTTTTTGAAGCAATAATACACTAATATAGTTTTTTTACTTTTTTATTCTTTCTTAGGTGTTTAACCTTGATTCAATGTTGTGTAGAATAAATAATGAAGGAATGGAATTCATTGTAGACTTAAAGAAGAGAACTTGTGATTGTTTGTAATTCCAACTTGATGAATTGCCCTGTGGACACGCAATTGCTGCTATCAATAAGAGATATTTGCAGAAATCTGATTACTGCTCAAAATTGTATTCAAGGGAAACATGGTTCAAAACATATGAAGGACATGTGAATACTATGGGAGATCAAAATTCATGGGATATACTACAAAATATAGAATCTGAAATCACAAAACCTCCTAATTTGAGATTCTACAAGGAA
The DNA here is from genome assembly GCA_002018475.1 of Nicotiana obtusifolia. Taxonomy (NCBI): domain Eukaryota; kingdom Viridiplantae; phylum Streptophyta; class Magnoliopsida; order Solanales; family Solanaceae; genus Nicotiana; species Nicotiana obtusifolia. The sequence goes on from MCJB01051086.1 coordinate 184,439, forward strand.
GAAGACAAAAGAAGAGGTATATCCCTGCGACAGAATCAGGATCATTGAAGTCTACCAAGCCGTACTCTCTTTTCCCTCACTTGAAATTTGTCCCAGTTGGATTTTCTCAAGGAGTTTTTAACGAGGCGACAAGGGGGACACTTCAAGTAGAAATACGAATGAAAGAAGGCATCGGACGGTTAGTTCATGGCCCAACCTCTCAACACGTCTCCAGGTCGCCCAATGAAGGGACTAGATAGACTGGGATTGGAATGCCAGCCCGGAAAACATGTAAATTTCTCCAAGTATATGAGCAAAACACAAATGTATGAAGTCCGCCCATACTTTTGCCAGAGCAACATTGCCTTAATATCTACTCGGCCCCCGGCAAACTAAGTACGGGTTACATTCGACCTCGTTCGAATCAACACCCACTCGGCCCCGATCATAATTAAGTAAGTTATATTCGACTTCGCTCGAGTTAACTCACATTCGACCTTGCTCGAATTAACTAAGTACGGGTTACATTCGACCTCGTTCGAATCGACACCCACTCGGCCCCCGGCCACAATTAAATAAAAGTTACATTCGACCTCACTCGAATTAACTCACATTCGACCTTGCTCGAATTAACTAAGTACGGGTTACATTCGACCTCGTTCGAATCAACGCCCACTCGGCCCCTGGCCACAATTAAGTAAGTTACACTTGACCTCGCTCGAATTAACTCACATTCAACCTTGCTCAAATTAACTAAGTACGGGTTACATTTGATTTCATTCGAATCAACACTCACTCGGCCCCTGGCCATAATTAAATAAAAGTTACATTCGACCTCGCTCGAATTAACTCACACTCGACCTTGTTCGAATTAACTTGGCATAGATTACATTCGACCTCGTTCGGATTAACTAAGTTACATTTGACCTCGTTCGTATTAACTAACATACATTCGACCTCGTTTCGAATTAACTAAGTATAGGTTACATTCTACCTCGTTTCGAATTAACTAAGTATAAGTTACATTCGACCTCGTTTCGAATTAACTAAGTATAGGTTACATTCGACCTCGTTCGAATTAACATCTACCGGCCTCCAGCCGTGACCAAAACTAAGTTCTGTTTCAACCTCGTTCAACACATATAAACCAAGTTTTTATGACTAAAGCGACCAAATGGGTAAATAAAAGAAAGAGGCATACAAGCTCGAACAGAAGGAAAAAAGTCAGGTACGTGCAGTGAAAATGGCATTTCCTAAAATATATTCTTTACAAAGGCTAGAAACGATGCCCACAAAAATATGTACAAAACTTATAAGCAAAAAGAAAGAAAAACAACTACTCGCCACCTAACCCAGCAATGTCATATATCTGACCGCCCAGGTCATCTCCACCCGCCTCTCCACCAATATCGTCGCCATCGCCTTCAGAATGCTCATCCTCATACCAGCATCTTGTTCGATCCTGTCAACGCCTATGTCTTCCTCGCCATCACCAGCCTCCGGTGTAGCGGGATCATAGCCACAACCAGTCCGAGCTGAGCGTGCCTTAGCGCGAATATCCTCAAAGTCGGCCTCGGAAACCTTCTCCACCGCCATTAACTCCATAAATATATCCCGTTGGGCCTCGGCGTGGATCCAAGTCTCATACAGATCCCGCAGAATGTCAGGAAAGGCAGAAGAGCGAGAAGAGGATGTTGAGCCAATAACTGGGACTTCTCGGCTTCAAGGGCGACAACTCGCTCATTAAGGCCCGAAGTTTCTTTCTCCAACTCTCTTATACGCTCGTCGATTCGCTCCTCTCTAAGCCTCACCGTGTACAAATCACTCGCCCGCTTTGAACGAAGAACGTGGATTACGGCCTCCAATGCCTCTACTTGCCCCAAAGTCGCCAACCGATCCGATTCCGACTTCTCTAAGTCCGCTATCCTCTCGGCGAGCTCACCACCCAGAGCATGATTAGACTTTCTTCGAGCTCGGCCCGCAGCGAGATCACTTGGGCTGGATATCAGCACATTGGACCTCGACCCCTTTGCTCACTGCAAGATCTTCCTCTTTCTCTCTTAGTGCTCCCTCGAGGACACTGCACTTACCAATGACTTTCACCAACTCGTCATCTTTCTCTTTTAACTCATCTCGAAGAGCTTGAAAGTTGCCACCCCCGCCAAATCGCCTACAGATCTCGCGGTGTTTCTTGAGGTACTCACGGTACTTCTGCTCCATCTTCTTGAAAATGGCCTTGCGCCTCTCATCTCGGCGATCACTCTCGATCTCTAGAATAGCAGTCTAAGGAAAAAGAGGAGAAGAAATCCAGAGTTATACAAAAGAACAAAATGAAGTACAAGGCACGGGAAACGATGCAGGGTATCGGGAAAACACGCAATTGTGACGCATGACAACATGACGTCACTCTGAAATGACGTGACCCTGGGTTGCGGCTCACGGAAGGCCACGTTTCCACCCTGTCTGAAATGCTACTACTCGACTTGCTCACCTAAAACTTCTCAACCACAACTAACTGAGTCCGCTCATCGACGTCGCCCAAGGTTGACATCAATAAGCGCATGGACTAATTGAATAAGTCAAAATTTGCCTCAATGGGATTTAGCATGAAGTGGTATTATGAAAAGTGATGTGGTCGAGGTCGACTAGTAGACAGCAGGGCTCGTAGCCGGGCAGTCAATGACGGCCAAGGTCAAGTATAAAGAATGGTACTAATGGCTAGTTTTTGTAATAGGATATTTACGGGAATATTCCATTGAATATTCTCTGTACTGGTACTTTAAGGGTTGACTGGGGATATATCCCATATAAATAGAAAAAGAGATAAGGGGAAAGGGGCATGTAATATTTTTGGATAAGAGCACTTTTTGAGAAGAAGACTCTCTCTAGAAAAGATACAAACACTACATTTGTAATAAGATTCTACCATCCATTATTTCATACTTTTCCATCAGATCCGAGAATAGTTCCGATATTCTAGGATTTGTCTATCACTCATCACTATCAGAAAGGAGAATCATCCACCTTATTCAATATTGAGTGAATCATTCTCCTTATTTATGTTAATGACATTTATTCTTATTTATTTCTTGATATTCTTCCATCATTACTCCTCTTGAAATATTAAATGCACACTGCATTTAATTCCTCACAAACATCATGCGTTATTTGTGCTAGCTAGTTATAACTCCAGGGATATTATTATCAACTAGGCTTAATCCTTCATTACATAAAATTAATTAGTTTAACCGAAGATTTACACTTTTTGGTCAAACATTTAGTCTGAAAGGTTTAGCAAATGAGCTAAACAATTTCAGCAATGTTAGTCTGAAGTTTTTAGGAAAACACTCATTGCTAAACTACAGACTGTAGGACAAAAAATTCAGCATCTTTTAGTATGAACATTTAGAAAATGAACTAAAAAACTCAACCATGCATAAGTCTGAAGTTTACCAAATTACACTACAAAAACTTTAAAAACAATCATATGCCTGAAGTTTTAGGAAATCACAGTTCAAAACTAATTCAAAAAACAAACTTAATAACTTACTTCATCTGCAAGATCAGAGGTAGGGTCCACAAGCTTGGTAAAGAACGACTTTGGAATATCGATTCCAGCTAATCTAAAAGGCTTGGAATTATAATCCCCGGCATCCGTCTTCAACCAATCTGTAAATCTCTGCATCAATCCACTATCGTCATTGACATAATGGAAGGGACACCTTCATGTATTCTTTCCTGCTTTCCAATCTTTCCCCCTTGCCTTTTGTTTAGGAATGACGTAAGGATATTTCAACTAAATACTCTCCATACGAATCTTTTTCCCTACTTTAGCTGGGTTTTTTTTTTGCTTGATGTTCCTGCTGCTCAGTCGCAATTAACTGCTGCGGTTTAGCAGCAGGGAAAAAATTCACAGCCATAGGGGAGATACTTGACAAACTCCCTGCTGTTCATGATGTTCTCGTCTCTCTTGACCAACAACAACAGCATTCGAATTACCTTATGAATCAGTTTGTTGTGTACTACCCAGCGAAAATGAACATAAATTGAAGTTGGGGATATCACTAGTGTCACCCAAAGCATTAGGAGAACTAGACACCTTCCTTCTCTTAGGATTTGGAAGAAGTTGTGATGCATCAGATGAGATCTGCAAAAAACAAGGAAAATATATACATAAAATACAACTTATACAAACATACACTAGGAAAAAGAAAACCTTATAATCGAATTGCAGTAAATAACTACCTGGTCTAAGTATTGCGACACATATGGTGTGTGCATACTAACAGATCCACTTGCATTACCCTCAGATATGGCTATCTCTTCATGCAAAAAAAAAATAATATTAAATAATACTGACTAAATTTTAAAAATACAACAAATACACTTTACACTTATTTGTGAGCCAACAGGTGTGAATACATGTATTTCTCCTTTTTCATATAGCTAAATGAGCTCACCAATTTCTTTTTCGGCTGCATTGACTCTTTCTTTGTAATCATCAAAAAGCACAAAAAAGAAAATAAAGTATTTAAATTTTCAAACTGAAAATAAATACCTAGATCAAACGTAATTAATTCGTGACGTATAGAAAACCTTGATGTTTGCCTTCCACTGTTCTATCGCCAGAGTGCATACCTTTGTCGATCTCAGCAACTCTAGTTTCATTCAATGGTGTGGCATCGTCGAAGAGATTTTGAGTTGTATCAATTGGAGTATTATGCAGAAGAATTTTCTCGACTATATCTTCATGCAATGCAACATCATCAGAGAGATTTTGAGTTGTATCAATTGAAGTACCACTATTTTCAACTTTCACTGCATATTCACAGAGAGGGGGGATTCAATGACCTAAAACATTTATATATATATATATATATATATATATATATATATATATATAAACATAGAAAATATTTATACCTGTAATGTGACAACTTCTTGTGTCTTTGCATGTAAAAGTTCTTAGCAAATAGCTAATGCTTCCGCAAACGCATTGCCTTTCCCAATAGGAGTACCCACATAACTCGGTGTGTGTTCTTCAGTTCCAACACGTTCATGATCTACATTCGCAGCACATTGCCTTTCGCAATAGGACTACCCAAAGCACAAGTCGATACATGTTCTTCAGTACCGACAACTTCATCATCTACACCTTTCTTGCTTTCTACATTCTCGGTTGATAACTGTTCATCATATCCAGCAACTTTGCTCCATCTATCAACACTAGAGCGTTCCGCTTCAACTTGCTGTTCGACACATTGAACTTCCTCAAATACTTAAACGTCGCCTTCAAGAGCTGCTTCCTCACCTCTTACATTTCATCTGCGACTCTATGCAGTGCATCATGAGCAGCATTAATATCCGATTGAGGTTCGATGGAGTCGTTCATCCTATCATCTTGTCGATAGTTCATCAATTCAAAATCCGCATTTCCATCTTCTATTGCATTTGATTTGTCGAAAATCTTAAACAACTTTTCAAACTTCTCATCAAAATATTCCTATAAAAATTACTAACAATGGTTAATATGAATAAACGAATTACATTGCAGAAAAAAAAAAGACTTCTCTGTAAATAAGCTTATCTTGACTTTTTTTACAACCTCATCCATAATAGCAGATCGCTCATCCCGTCGAAACTCTTGAACAACTTCTTTCACGATCATGCGCCTTTCTTCTTTTGCATAGTTTTTAACCTCCCTCGCTACCCTCTAGTATAGAAATATAAACATCACAATAATTTCAGAAAATAGAAACATAGAACAAATTCAGCACTAAGAATGCTGAAGTTCAGCAAATACGGAACAAAACTTCAGCTCTAAGAATACTAAAGTTCAGCAAATACAGAACAAAACTTCAGCAAATACAGAATAAAACTTCAGCTCTACGAATGCTGAAGTTCGGCAAATACAGAACAAAACTTCAGCTCTAAGAATACTAAAGTTCAGCAAATACAGAACAAAACTTCAGCCAAAACATGCTGTAATTTTACAAATATAGAACACAACTTCAAGACTCCAAGAATGCTGAAGTTCATAAAAAATAAAATAAAAAACTGCAGCTAAAACATACTTTACTTTACAAAACACAAAACAATACTTCAACTCCTATAATGCTAAAGTTCATCACGAACAGAACAAAAACTACAAACAAAATAAGCTGTAGTTTTACAAAACACAGAACAAAAACTTCAACTAAAAAAATAATGCTGAAGTTCAGCAAAATACAGAACAAAAATATCACATAAAACATCCTATAATTAAGCAAAAAATAGTATGAAAAACTTCAGAATAAGCACAAAAAAAAAAACTTTACATGACATATTGTGTTGACTAATTCATCGTCAAACGCTGTTGTAGAACGGTTAGAACGACTCTGGGTTCGAGGTGATTCTCCAATTACAGGAGTTCGATCAGTTTCTTTTGATCGACCCCGACTATGTGGTGATTGACCAGTTGACGGAACCGGATTCAGTACCTTTGAGCGAATGCGACTACTTGGTAACTGTCCAATTAAAAACATGAATTCAATTCCTCTTCGATAGAAATTATATCCAATATCCAAAAAATGTCTGATATTTCTGTTTAATACAAAAAAGTATATTATGAAAAATAAAATAAAACTGATACATCAACATATTAACAAAACTACAGAAAAAAAGAAAAAATAAAGAACGAAAACTTACACCATGATTACTGAAGTAATCTTCATGAAATTCTTTAAATTTAGGCTCTCCCAAAAATATATTACGTAACGTCCTGGGAACCTGAGGGGCATCAAGTAAGTCGTTATCTTTTAAATACTTGTCCCCAATAGCTGCTAAGCGCTCATAGAACCAAACACATAATGGATATGGAAATCCGCCTACAATATACTCAATTGGATTATTTTTTTCCTGGTTATCCAAAGCATGTTTCATTGAGGTAATAAGCTTCTCATAAGACGCATTACCCCAAGGATAATCAAGACAAGCCTGATCGTCTCCAACAATAGCTGCATACTCCTCCAACATAGTTGATTCATTCTTTCTTCCGAACAAAATAAACTCCAGAGCAAGAATTTCCATAAGCTTCACAGCATCTTCATCACTCTCGCATACGTGTTTGAAATTCACATCATCTTTTTTAATTTTATTCCATATCATATAATCTCGAATGTCCTTTAAGGTCACACTCTTAGACTTCCCAAAATAGCGCTTCAGAATCTTGCTCTCTCGTTTAATTGGTTTTTTCAACATTATATGTTGTGATCCTCAAACAGCACACAATGTGAAAGTCTTCAAGGCTGAATGACACATCATGGCCAAAAATCTTGAAACTAATGGAATCTCGATAATTGGTGAATACACGAGAAAGAATCAAACAATGAACCAACTTCATGCTGCAATGGAAATTCTCCTTAGCCATAATATACCGAAATGTACCAATATTCAGCTTCTCCTATTATGCAGGTGTCAAGAAAGTTGCAATTAAACCCTTCAAATCACAGTTCCTTTCTAGTAAGCATGTCAGTTAAACCAATCTCGAAACTCATAATATCTCTCCCCTGGTTTTGTAAATAATAAAACAGGAACTAGAGGAGCTTCACGTATTCTAGGTGCTTTAGGTGCTTTGGATTTTCCAGATGCTATCTTTTCCAAAAAATTACAGGTGGAAAAAATAACTTCAGAACATTTTCAAAAAATCATTAAAAACTTTAGCACAATTTGGCTTAAGTTATATTTTAAAAGCCCTCTGACTTCAGAGAAATATAGAACAAAATTTCAGCTCTAATAATGCTGAAGTTCAGCAATTACAGAACAAAAACATCAGCCAAACACATGCTGTAGTTACAAATAACTTCAAAACATTATCAAAAAACCCTTTAAAAACTTCAGTACAATTTGGCTTAAGTTATATTTTAAAAGTCCCCTAACTTCAAAGAAAAACAGAACAAAACTTCAGCTCTAATAATGCTAAAATATCAAAAAATACAGAACAAAACTTCAACTCTAAGAATGCTGAAGTTCGGCAATTACAGAACAAAAATATGCTGTAGTTTTTACAAATACAGAACGCAAAATTCAACTCTAATAATGCTGAAGTTCATCAAAAACAAAACAAAAACTGCAGACAAAACATGCTTTACTTATACAAAACACAAAACAACACTTCAACTTCATACTTTAATAGCATCATCTATTTAAGTCTCAAAATTTTTAAAAATTTCAACGTCTCCAGAAATCACTGAAGAATATATAGAATTTTCATCAAAAATACAAACACAGTTTCAAAAAACCTAAAAACACTAATAGTAAAAGTAAAACCTACAAAACTAATGCACTAATCATAGTAAAACCTAGGAAACTCTTTTAGCACAAAAGAAAGAAGGAAAATGATTCAACTAAGATTACTATCAACAGAAAACCCATAAATTAAAAACTAATTCTAAATTGAAACCCCATACAAAGTTAATGCAATGTCCAAAAGCAACCATTAAAATAGTACATGTGATTATATTTAATGTTGTTGGAGAAGAAACAGTTGCAAAATCAAGAAGAATGCAATGCCGAAAACCATTTCATTTTAGAGAAGAAGAAATCAAAACTGCGAAGAAGGAGAGAGACAGAGACAAGAGACAATATGCCGTATACTTGGAGAAAAAGTAGTCTTTTAATAAAGAAGGTCAAAATCGTCTTTCTAAAATATTTTTAACAAAAAAAGGGTACGGCTGCAAACTGAAAAACAAAGCGGGTACAAGTTAAAAAAGGGGCGACCAAATAGGGCGCCCCATGCAACTTTTACAAACTTATTGCGAGAAAATTATTTTACTGATTTAAAAAAATAATAATTAATACGTATAAATATGCCTATAACCATGTAGAATCAGTGAAGATTTATGTATCTGACCGACCTAAACCTGATCCATAAAATTCCTAAACAATAACAAATAAATCAAAAAAAGAAACCCAACATTCTTAATCAACGAAGATAAGCAGGAATGTTGAAGTAGGTCAAGAGGATGACGGAGTAATCGGTCATCAAAGAAGGAAGTTTGATTATGGATAAAAATGACTCTTTTCCCTAGAATAATATAAGACTTCAAATTTTAAATATCTTTTTTTTTTTAAAAAATGAAACGTGTGATAAAATAAGGGCTTTTTCCACTTTCAATCCACGCTAAAAATTATTTATATTGATAGTCAAAAAAGTATATAAAATTTGTATAATTTTTTTATATATCATACAGAGAAGGGAAAAAAATTACAAGTTTAAAATGATGAATGTGTTCATATTAAGCCGATGGACTTGGTAGTTGAATACCATAGGTTTAAATATCATTTGAACGTGCGAAACTAAACAGCTATATTTAGTTAGGCAGCTACGATGGGTGCTTAATATTAATTTTAATATTATGAGATATAAACATTTGCTACGGAACCTAATGCTTCCTTATATATGAGGTTTTTAGTGTGTATATTCTACTTTGACAGTTTGGTTGCTTCATATAGAACTTTTATTGCAGCATCGATAGTCCTCTTGAAAGCATAATTTATAATTGTCCATGGTAGAAAACATGTTGCGGCATGTATAAGCCAACACTAGGAATATTATTTGGACGTATACGATATTTGTTATCATTACAAAGCACAAAGATATTTGGAATTGTTAATGAATGATTTTGAAAGGATATATATTCCTCAGTTCTAGGGGGTGAAAGTTTCATTTAGGGAGAAAAAGACATGCTTAATTGTCCTTGTATGTTATATATAAGTCATTCGAAGTCCAAATTTAGAGTAACATGCATGATAAGTATCCTTTTCGTCAAAATTAATATATGTGAAAACGAATAATCAAATGAAATTTCATCATTCAAATTTGTAACATAGATACAAAATATGAGGAATTTTATCCCTTTGTTCCTCAGTTGGCAGAAGCTAGGCATGCACCAAGGGTTCTATTAGCCCCGCTCTTGGCCATTCAAGTGACATTTTCCCGAAACATTGCATTATCCATATCGTTGGTGATGGTGCTAGCTTCGTAGCGTTCACAAAGGCATGGGCTTTGCTCAACAAATTTGGTGGAAATGAGCAATTCTTAGCAAATCATGAGTTCATTCCATATTATGATAGGTCTGTACTCAAAGACCCTCATGGACTAAGGATGTCTATATGGAGCCATTGAGATGTGTGCTCACATTGTGACTCCTCCTCATAACGTTCGAGCCACTTTTATTGTAACACGGGATGATATCAGGAAGCTCAAGAATTTAATATTGTCAAAACGACAGAACCTAACTCTTGTAACATCTTTCACTGTAACGTGTGCTTATGTATGGACTTGCTTAATAGAATCAGAGGCTGCAATAGGGGAAGAGGTTGACAGAATGGAATGGAGTTCTTCGTATGCGCTGCAGATTGCAGAGCGTGGCTTAATTCATCACTTCCTCCAGCTTACTTTAGAAATTGCACAGTGCCGTACATTACAAGAACAAGGCATGTTGACTTAGCTGGAAATGAAGGGCTTATAATTGCTGTGGAATTAATGGGAGAAAATTAAACCATTAAGAAAAAGGATGAAGGATGAGGAATAGATCTTGAATGGGGAATGTTTAAAAAATTGGACACTTGTTTTTAGTCCGTTTTTTAAATTATTTAAGACTATTAGAATGTGTCCGTGCACGTTCTTCCTTGTTTTTCTACATAATGTTCGTCTTACACACTACCCTTTCTTTTTCTGGTTGTTTCTGTGGTCAGATCGGTCAATTTAATACACTTCATCTATGCAATAAATTCTGCGTTCATATAAAAAAAAAATATTACCGTATACGGATAAAATCGGGGGCAATGTCTATCCCGATTTCCCTGTGAGAAAACGGAGGAAGAGGCACGGATGCACGAGATTGTAATCGAGGTAAGAGACCCTTCATATCGAGATCCGGGAAGAGTAAATGATGTGCTCGTCATCGGGTAGTAAAGCAACGCGCCCCAGATCAAGAATGAGTTCTACGACCTCAGAAAACACGGTAAACGGTTACACATGACTGGTAGATTATGGATCATTAATTACCGGAAAAGTAAGATTTTTACCTTCTTTAGATTTATACTAGGGAAGAAACTCTCCTACTATATAAATGGACAGTTTTTCTTTTGTAAGAGACATTGTAACATGCAAATCAAAGCAATACAAGTTTATTTTCGGTCTTTTAGCTATTATTAAAGTTTTGCTCACTTGTTCTATTTTTCATTCAGGACTGGGCTTGAATCGAGAATCCAACCGAAGACGAGGTCATTAATCAGTCTAAGTTCAGGCTTGGCCATATTATTGCTATTGGTTTGAATGTTTATTTCATTCCTAACTCATTTATCTAATATTCGTAATTGTTTGTGTTGGATTTAACTATATATCCTTAAAATCGCGAAAAAATTTAATTGTTACCCAATTTTAGGGTAAACAGTTTGGCGCCACCATAGGGCTAAGGATAATAGCGGTGATTTGATACAAATCTCCATAGCACACCTTATTTTACACTTGTTCTTTGAAGTCTTAATTTCAGTTCAACCAGAAAATGTCAAACTCTTAGTCTGCTCACTTAAACGTTAAAACTGAGTCGGGCCATCATGGAGAAAATAATAATTTGGTGCCCAGTAACGATGTACCTCCTGGTGATCTCAACGATATCCCAGCTATTGACCCGGTCGATGCTAAGTCGTAGGTGGCCATCAACGTCAATTAGCAAACTGATCCCGAAAATAGTGCTCGCAGAAGACCCTGGCCAACAGCTCGAGAAGCACCCACAGGCGAAGACGATGGGGTGAGCCTACAGCTAATTTTTAAAATGTTGCAGGCACAACAAGAGGCAATAACGCAGCTCCAGAATCAAAGCCACGCCCCTAACAGGGTCGAGCCCGAACGATCCCGAGTAAGTACTCGAAGAGATGAGAAAATTATCGAGAGACTGGGTGAAGCTAAGCTCGGGATAAATCCCGAAGTGATGAAGATGCTCGAAGAGTTGACAAAACGAGCGGAGTCAGGTGAGAAAAAGATTGAGGCTAATGACAAGAAGGTGAAAACATACAACTCCAGGGTCGATCAGATCCCTGGGGCACCTCGATACTTAAAGGACGAGACTCAAAAAAATTTATCAAGAAGCCTTTTCCTCCGAGCGCGGCGCCAAAGCTAATCCCAAAGAGGTTTTATATGCCCGACATTCCCAATAGAATGGGACCATAGATCCAAATGAGCATGTGACCTCCTACATATGCGCAATCAAGGGGAACGATCTGGAAGACGATGAGATGTTACGGAAGAAGTTTGGGGAGACTTGTCCAAGGGAGCAAGGATATGGTACCACAACTTGCCCTCAAATTCCATTGATTCGTTTGCTATGCTTGCAGATGCTTTCGTAAAGGCCCATGCCGGGGCCATCAAGGTCGAGACCAGAAAGCCAGACCTTTTCAAGATCAAATAAAGGGACAACACAACAAGATGCTCAGGGAGTTCACGTCAAGGTTCCAGATGGAACGGATGGACCTACCTCCGGTTGCAAACGATTGGGCCTTTCAGGCATTCACTCAGGGGCTCAACCTCCAAAGTTCCTTGGCCGCTCAGACTTTGGTGGAGTACCCGGCGATAACATGGGACAACGTCCACAATAGATACCAATCAAAGATCAGGGTCGAGGATGACCAACTCGAGGGCCCTTCTAGATTTGTTTACCCCATTAGGGCCGACGATAGAACTAAGAGATCCATTGATTAAGAGATAAGATCGGTCCGAGATCGGTATTAACCATATAGCACGGACCGGAGGGGAAATGGATCCGAGTGTCATCCCGCAAGGAACGAGAAGAGAAGCGATCGAGGGCCCGGTGGCTGAGGCCTGATGATATAAAATGGGTTCAACAGGACGCTTGGGAACAGCGAAGCACCGAGACTGTCGGAATACAATTTCAACGTGGACACCGCCAGTACCGTGTCAGCCATATGACGCATTAAAAAAACCCATTGGCCCCGACCATTGCAGTTCGCTAGAGAGATTCCAATTTTATGAGTAAATATCATGACACTCATGGTCACAGGACCGACGATTGCCGACAGTTAAGAGAAGAAGTTGCCAGGTTATTTAACAACGAGCATCTCCGATAATTCCTTAGTGATCGAGCCAAAAACCATTTCAGGAATAGGGACTCCAACAAACAAGTCGAACAAGAGGAGCCTCAACACGTGATCAACATGATCATCGGAGGAGTCGATGTCCCTCAAGAACCAATGATTAAACGCACTAAAGTATCTATCACAAGGGAGAAATGCACCCGGGATTATGTTCCGGAGGGAGCCATTTCGTTCAGCGACGAAGATGTCGAGGGCATCATATAGCCTCACAATGATGCACTTGTCACACCTCCTTTTGTACACCCCCGAGGAGTACATAAGGGAATTTTTCCAATTAAAGTGACATTATTCGAAATGGGATTATTCATTTAAATTTTTTAGAGTCGCGACTTGGAATATCTTGATTGGTGTCCCAAGTCACCGATTTATTTTTTTCTAATCCCAAATCGAGGAAAATTTTGACTTTTCTTTGTGAAGTCCGCGAACCAGAAATTCTAAGTAAGGAATTCTGTTAACCCGAGGGAAGGTGTTAAGCACCCTCGGATTCCGTGGTTTTAGCACGGTCGCTCAACTATTATAATCGGCTTATTATCTGATTTTAATACATGTTTCTAGCCTATGGTATATTTTATCTTTAACCGCTTTTGTTTAATTATTAGAAAATTGTAACGTTATTTAAAACGTGTCATGAATCACGTCACATAAATGCACCCGTAATTCATAACGCATTTTATTTAACGCTGAGATTTGGATTTGGGTCGCGTAAATGCGCACCTGAATTTAGGTAAGTGAATTATTAAAATAACGCACCTAAAGCAACTATGCGTTTTAATTTTTCGAGGGCCATGAAAATTCGCTGAATAGCACGCCTCGATTTTCTAAAGATTTTAATATTGATTAAATGAGGGCCATGCATTTTGAGATTTTATCCGTCACGGCGCACCTCGAATTATTTCAAAGGCTTCTATTATTTGAAGTTGTCGGAATGGGGTTACAAGAAAGACAACCCCGAAATTGGCATTATTACTATGTCACGGAAACCGTACCCATAGTCACGATGTTTTATTATTAACGTGCCTAAAAGCAAATTACGAGTGTTTATAAGAATTATTTTCTAAACTAGCGATTATTGTAAGGACAATAGTTTATGGATGTGGAGTTATCGAAATGATTTTTACATCTATTACTAAGTCATTTGATCTAACAAATTGACATACTCTTTATTTAATTTCCACATGGCTCAAGTCATATAGCACACGGTTTATGCCCCATTAAACTCCAATAACCAGGTTATTACCACCCCGCGGCCCAAATATCTTAGCTAATAGTCCATTTTGTAATCCAGCCCATTATCAATTAAACCCAGGTCCAAACTACCAATAAAACTCTTAAGCAAAAAGGAAACTACTGAAGCAAGTTCAATGCTAACACAATATGGGCAAGAAATGAATAATAAAAATATCCAACAACATACTCACAAAAATAAGAATCAATGCACTAAAACAAAATCAAGATGCATTCATAATTTGTCTAAAGAACGATATGAACGAAACATAAATTTTTTATATCTCCAACACAAAACGAAAATAAAAAGTAAGGTCAAGAAATGGACCTCCAATGTTTATTCGCTAAATGAGATCTACAGCAATTGAAAATTAGGTGCTCACAGAACTACTAGAGATAATATAAATGTTTGCCAAAATAGTTAATAACTCAGGGCATTAGAATCATGATTTCTTCTACCTGAAGTCATTTTTGTTCCTGTGTTGCACAAATTTCAAATTGACAGCATGTAAGGATACATTCAACTCACAACCATTAGAGTTCAACAAACACATCATGTATCCAATGAAGAATGACAAGATTATGAACTAATTTGACACCAATTCAAGTAGCATAAGCAACCAGATCAAGTGGAATCAAAATCAGCAATCCAAATGACACAATCAGGATTCAATTATGAACAAACTTGAATACACAGGTTGAGATGAGTACCTAGTTGTGCGAAATTAAACCAGAGAATGCCAAATAAAGGCTGAAGGAAAGATATTTGGAGATCAGCAAGCAAATTCAGTCAACAGCAAAAGAACAACAGTTTCGAACTCAGGATATTTTCCTAAAATTCCCAGAAAGATGCAGCAATGAAGAGAAATCGAAAGCAGCTTCTGAATCATTTTTTTTTAAATTTTTTTTGGAATTCTGTTCCTCAGATCTGAAATTTTTTATCCTCAAATTCCAGACCTCCTTCTAAACGTGAGAGAAAGAGTGAGCGAATGAGAGTGTGTTGTAAAAATGAAAAATGAATCACTCAGAAAAAATCTCTGAGATGCGTATCTATTGTGTCCAATGTGTGTGAGGGGAGGGCATTTTTTGTAACAGATTTTCCAGTTGTTCCTTCTGTTATTCCCTTTTTTTTTAACCCCTTATTTTCTATTATTTACTCCTGAACCCCTCAAGTAACCGACCCCTCTTCCTTTTATTTGCTAAACATGTCCTCCAAACTATTTCTTTTTCTCTACTACCCTCTGCCCCCTTAGCTCTAAATTCAAATCCGATAAGCTTTCATGTCAACAAGACATGCCCACTTCCCCTTGAATTCAAGTGAAACCACATTCTCGAACAATCAACAAAACAGCGAAATCAAATCAAGCTCAAAACCAACTAGGAATTTTTACTAATTAAACCTAATTAATAATGTAATCAACTAAATTAGAAATCAATTAGCTTACGAAACCATGAAATTAAGCAGGATTCTACAATGCCAGGTCATTTTCAAGTTTCAACAGTCATTGGCCTAACCAAACACATCAGCATGCAATTGAGGATAAAAGAGCAAAAAGAAAAAGAAGGTATACCTAATGAGCTCAAAGGAAATGACAGAGGGGATCTCCAGACGGCTCCGATCGGTCAAATGCCGGTTGACCAAAATCCGGCCATTAAAAACGGACCAAATCTTACATCAATTGATAGCTCTTTTCAAGAGCTCAAGAGCTATTCATTGATGTACATTTCAACCGTAATCGTGGCTGAATTGATCGAGAAACGGGAAAAGGAGAAATTTCTTATTTCTAGGGTTTTTGATATACTATTCATGGAATTCTAGGAGGATTTGAGGGATGAGATTATGAGATATAGAAAGAGGAGGAGATTGGGTTGTTTGGTGAAGATTTGGTGGCATTTGGAGGTGGACCGCCGTCATGGGCGATTTTCGATTGGCGGCAGGCAACGGCTTAGGGTTTAGTTGGGGTCGTTTAGAGAAGACGAAATGAGGG
>MCJB01051086.1:200804-227573 GCA_002018475.1 Nicotiana obtusifolia
GGGTTAAGTTCGGACATATATATAGGCGTGGGGGATCAGTTGTGAGCCGTTGGATCAGCTGGGATCAACGGCCCAGATCAACACTTGACCAAACGACGTCGTTTGGGTATATGGGGGGATTGGACCTGGGCTGGTCCGGTCCAATATGTTTTGGTCTCATCTGATTTTAATTAAGAGCCCAAATCCGAGTTTTCCTTTTATATTTTTGTTTTATCTTTAATTTTCTTTTGTTTTTATTTTTTATTTTAAATTGAAATTCCTAATAGTTAAAAATCCTAAATTACCTAAATTTGAAATTAAGCTAATTAACTAACTATAAAAATTATAAACAACACTTAATTCTAATAGAACAATAAACTAAGAATTAAAGATGTAAAAATGAACTATGTTCATGATTTTTAAATTTTATAAAACAAATAATTGCTAATTTAATTCAAAAAATGTAAAAACAAATCTTAAATGCAATGCATGATGTTTTTGGTATTTTCATGATTTAACTAAAAATTAAAAAAACAAGAAAAATGTAAATAAATTAAAAAATCTACTAAAAATTTCTAAAATAGCAAATAATTAAAGAAAAAATCTATTTTTGATTTTTATAGGAGTATTCTGGGTGTGGCAAACATCACGTGCTCACAACTGGTAATATCCGTACTTAATAAATCTCGAGTTAAATGTGTTCTAATTAATCCAGGTAGCTCGGCCAATATCATCAGATCAAGGGTCGTAGAGCAATTAGGGTTACAGGACCAAATTGTGCCAGCAGTCCGGGTATTGAACGAGTTTAACATGGCATGTGAAACCACTAAAGGAGAAATAGCCTTGCCAGTAAACACCGCCGAGACAACCAAAAAAATAAAGTTCTACATGATCGAGGGAGACATGACGTATGTTACGCGGCGCCTTCCTGAGATTCCTTAGAAGGGCGACGTAAGGCGAAGCAATTGATGTCAGTGCGATTGCTGTCCGCCAACTGAATTCCCCTCGGTACGCTAGACTAGATTGTCAGTGCCGTACGGGAAAACCAATATCGTGAGCAACTAAGAGAGCAGAAAAGACAATTGAGAATGCAAGAAGGCTTGATTGCATTAGTGAAAGCTATTACAGAAAAGCAATACGGTGTCGAGGGGGAGAGATACCAGTACAGAGTTGGCGACGTCCTCAGCACCAGCAATACGGTGTCCAAGGGGTCATGGGGCATGGCTGTAAAGTCACCCATGACATTCTCTCCCAACTGAGTTGGCGACGTCCTCAGCGCCTTACTTGCAAGGTAGTCATCAGTTAGGCTCTTATAGGCTTTGAGGTTTGTTCCCCTCTCCCAAGTATTCTCCTCTGCATCACATCCCCGTCATTTCACCAAGAACTCTTAGTGATCTTTCCTTAAGGCATGAATCACTCTATCATCAAGAATAGCTTCAGTACCCCTTTTCCTGGTTGAATTAGGCCTCGAATACTAGGTATTGTGAGTTGGCTCCATGAAGGATCCTCCATATCTTCCTGAAAAGGTTTCAGGAGACTGACATGGAAGACGGGATGGATTTTCCACCTAGCTGGGGTATCCACCCGGTATGCAACTTTTCCAATGCGCCTTTCAATGGACAAGGCTCCAATATATTTTTTCAATAGGCGAGGGTCATGGACCCCTTCAAACAAGTACCACTTTGGGATTTTGACCATCACTTTGTCTCCTACTTGATATTCAACAAAGCGACGATTTTAATCAAACATGCCTCTTCATCCGTTTTTGGGCTGTGACGAGATGGCTCCGCACCATCTCCAAATTTCGCTTCCATTCTTTTGAGAAGCTAGCAGCTTGAGGAGATTTTGACATGTTTGGTGCATTCACGGTGTGTGGTAGTGGCGGTTGCTATTCGGTAACAATTTTAAAAGCACTCTTGTTGATACTAGAGCTCTTTTGTCAATTGAAACACAGTTGAGCAGCATCCAAAAGCTTCACCAAGTTCTTCTGCGATCCGGTTACAAAGTGGCGGAGATATTCCTCCAGCATGCCATTGAACCGCTCCGTCTGGCCATCAGATTGCGGATGAAAATTTGAATTATGGCTCAATTTTGACCCGAGGCACTTAAAGAGTTGAGTCCAAAAGTTGCTAGTGAAGCATGAGTAGCGATCACTAACGATGTCTTTGGGCAGGCCCCAATACTTGATGAGATGAGAGAAGAAGAGTCAAGCTGTATCTTGTGCTGATATATATTGTGGGGCTGCTATAAAGGTAGCATACTTGGAAAATAGATCCACCACAACCAAGATAGTTGTAAGATCCCCGACCTTGGGTAATCCGGTGGTGAAATCCAGGGAAATGATTTTCCAAGGTCTCTTTGGGACAGCTAGTGGTTCCAAGAGTCCCGTTTGTGTTAAGCAGTCCGACTTGTCCTTCTGGCTAGACTCACATACTGAAAGACGTCATCAGCCATTTGAGGCCAATAACATGCACAGCGAAGTAACACCATGGTGCATTTTCACCGAGATGACCGGCCCACAAAATGTCGTGGCATTCCGCCAGAAGGGTTCTTCACATATCTCCTCCTTTGGGAACATAAAGTTGGTTCCCTTTCACTTTTAGAAAACCATCTTCTGTGAAGAACTAGCGAGTCTTGCCCTGTCCTACCAAATCAACCAAATACTGTGCAGCAGGATCCTTGATGAGTAGATCTTGTATCTGGTCTTTTATGGTGGTGGCTACTTCGCTCCCCCTTAGGGTGGCGAGTATGCACACCGATGCTAGATCAGCTCTCCGACTGAGTGCATCAGCAACATGATTAGTCTTCCCACTTCTGTACTCCAGGTTGAAGTGAAATTTCGTCGGAATTCCTACCACCTGGCCTGTCGACCATTCAGCTTCGCCTGGGTTATGAAATGGCTAACAATTGTATTGTCTGTCTTGACCACGAATGGGGATCCCAGCAGATAGTGCCTCCAAAATCTTAAGCAATGAACGACAACCAAATTCCTTCTTGTGGGCGGCATAGCGCCGCTCTACATCCTTCCGCTTCCGGCTCTGGTACGCTATGGGATGCCCTTCTAGTAGCAAGACTCCACCAAGGACTTAGTCAAAGGCATCCGTTTATACCTCGAAGGGCTTGGCCAAATCAAGGAGGGCCAAGACGGGGCTACTAGACATAGTCGCTTTCAATGCATTGAAGGCCTCCGCTCGCCTGGGTCCCCAATACCAAGGCGTGACCTTCTTGAGAAGTTCTGTTAGTGGTAATGTGATGAAGGAGTAATTTCTCACAAATCGTCGATAGAAGTTGGATAGGCCAAAAAACACCCTCAGGGCGTAGATATCCTTAGGCGGCGGCCAATCTATAATAGCCTGAATCTTCTGTTGGTCCATCTTGATTTGCCCTTCCTCAATGAAATGCCCAAGGAAGTCAATTTATTTTTTAGCAAAAGAGCACTTGGATAGCTTCGCATATAATTCATGCTCCCGCAATCGGACTAGGACCTTCCGCAAGTGCTCCAGGTGTTCCTCCAGTGTCTGGCTATATACTACAATGTCATCCAAGTACACCACCACGAATTCATAATGTATTCTCATAAGACTTGGTTCATCAGGGTGCAAAATGTGGCTGGGGCGTTAGTAGAAGTCGTATGACCCATATCTTGTCACACAGGTCATCTTGTGTTCATCACCGTCTGCAATCCGAACTTGCCATTAACCTGTCCTCAGGTCTATTTTGGTGAAGACCGTCGCACCACCCAGTCTATCAAACAAGTCTGCCATTAACGGAATATGATAATTGTTCTTTAGAGTGATTTTGTTTAGAGCCCAATAATCTACACAGAGTCGTAAGCTTCCATCATGTGTTTTTTAGAATAGCACAGGGGACTCGTGGACTTGGAGGGAACGATACTTGTGTTTATCATTTCCGTCAACTGTCTTCGAAGCTCGGTGAGTTCGGGTTGTGACATTCTGTACTGTGCCCGGGCAGGTGGCTCGCACCCGGCACCAACTCAATCTCATGGTCCACAATGCGCCTAGGTGGGAGTCGCTTTGGCATGTCTTGTGGCATGACTTCTTCGAATTCCAGTAGCAGCTCCTTTAAGGGTGCAGGAAGAGGACCCGAGGAGCGTTCTATATCTTCAATGCTGAGGGTAGCCAAGAAATTAGGTACATATCTTTTGACCCCCTTCTTCAACTGCAAGGCCGAGATGTTTTCAGTGGCCATCTTCATGGGCATGCACGAGATGATGCAGGGCTTGACCCTATTTGTTCCCATCATCAATAGCATGTCTGCATACGGTACGGGCATGGTATTGGCTTGCCTTAGGAATTCCAACCCTACTATCAACTTGAAGTCGTCTATGATCACCACCCGCAGGTTGAATTTTCCTTCATAAGGGCCAAGCTTCATTAGTACTTCTTTGCTATTCCACCCACTAGATGAGGAGGTGAGTTCATAGCCTTGACACGACCTTTGCCCTTTCCTACAACTAGACCAAGGCGCTCCACCTGAGTCGAGGCCAAGTATTTATAGGTAGCACCCGTATCTGTCATCGCCCGAATGGGTTTGCAATATACCTTCATCTCGATGAACATTAAGGTCCTCTCTTATTTAAGAGGAGTCTTCTCATCCGCCTTCTTTTTTCCTTTCTTGTTGATTGGGCAGGGGTCCTTCTTTTTACGGATACCAGCACTGGTTCCCGCTAAGGTCTCAGAAATAGAGCCAACAATTGATTGAAAGCACCTACTGGTTTAGTCTGGTCCACATCATCTGCGTCATCATCTGTCCCATCATCAAAAGCTTGATGGGCATTCATCTGTGCATGTGGGCATTCATTATTGTGGTCCGCTGCAATGACGGCATCCTGAAGGGGGTTTCCTCCCCCCATCGTTGTTGTTAGATGCAGTGCTAGTACTGCCTGATGAGGGATCCTTAGATTTGGTATCACTCCGATCTCCTCCACTTCTGCTAGGGCCACCAGTGCTCGGTTGGCCCCCTTTGTATCCTCCTCTGATAGTCTGTTGAGGCCTATCCTTCCGGGTGTCCCCTTGATAATCCCCAAGGCACTCCGCTGCTTGGATCGCCTTAGGTAACTTGTCTACCCTTTGTCTTTGGAGCTCCATACAGGCATAGGGTTTCAACACTTCCAGGAAAGTGAAGAGTTTTTCCTTGTCCCCCATGTCACGTATGTTCAGCATAAGTGCGGAGAATTCTCGCACATAGTCCCGCACTGATTTGGTCTGGCGGAGCTCCGGTAGCTTTCTCCTTGCATTATTCTCAATATTTTCGGGGAAGAACTGTAGGAGTAGGGCTGCCTTCAATTCCGCCCATGTCTCGAGAGTATCTTCACCGGCCTTGATGGCTTCGTATTTCACCCGCCACCAGAGTTTAGCATCACCCTGAAGATACATGGCAGCAATTGCTTCCTTCTTAGCTTCTTCTAGGACCCCCACGGCATCGAAGTATTGTTCGATTTCGAAGATGAAGTTTTCCACTTCTTTGGCATTCCAAGCTCCACTGTATGGCTTTGGCTCAATGTCGAGGGGGAGATACACCAATACAGAGAATTGTTTGCTTGCTAGAAAGTTTTGATTGCTTGATCCCCCTAATAATGCTTAAAAAAATAAACCAAAGTTACATGACTTGACCTAAATAAGCTGTAGAAGCACACTAAAAGAAAATGAAGTAAACATACTCTATATTTACAATGAAAAGGACTTAGTCTTCTACAAGGTAGAAACAAGTCCGTTTGCAGCAACTTTGTCTTTAGCATCAGGCTCTGTGCGACGGCGTTGTTTGCATGTGCGGTGCTATTAGCATCTACCTGTGGTTGGGCGCTGGTGATGATTATCGGTGGGGCGATAGAGGCAACCGCACGCTTTTCACTTGGGGTTGCCAAGACCACGGGGCTGACCGTGGCGCTGGGCGTTGGGAGGCTTGCCAGGATGCCACGGGGCGTGTCCAAGGGGTCATGGGGCATGGTTGGAAAGCCGCCTATGACAGGTATAATGTTCTATTCGAAAGACCATGGGTTCACAACATGAGGGCAGTACCCTCGACCTTCCACTAGGCATTGAAATTTCCCTCACCCAAGGGAGTCAACACGGTCTACAACAGCCGGCCACAAAAGAGATGTTCGTTGTCAACGAGGTAACCCTGGTGCCCCCAATTTTGACATTAAGGAATGTGGAACCGACCAGAAAAGAAGAGATTAAATAGCAATCATTGATATCGGCCTTGGACGAACCGAAGAAATAGGAGGAACGAAGAGCAGACGAGGAAGACAATTACAGTGTCCCAAGATCATTCATAGCTCCTGATGACACCAACGCCACAAATCGACTGTTGAAGAGTTGGAGCAAGTCATATTAGTTGAACACCTGCCGGAATGAAAGGTATACCTGGGCACGAGGTTAACCCCCAAGCTCCGGAAAAATCTTATTGATTTTCTCAAGGCTAACGTCGATTGTTTCGCTTGGTCCTATCTTGACATGATAGGGATCCCACCGGAGGTAACCACTCATAAACTGAGTTTGCACCCGAAGTTCCATCCGGTTAAGTAGAAGAGGAGGCCACCGTCCGAGGTCAAACATGCGTTCATCAAGGATGAGGTATCCAAACTTCTTAAAATAGGATCCATTCGGGAAGTTAAATACCCGGACTAGTTAGTTAACTTAGTGGTAGTTCCTAATACAGGAAATAAACTAATAATGTGTGTGGATTACGAAGACCTAAACAAACCATGCCTAACAATTCTTTCCCTTTGCCTAACATCGATTGAATGATCAACGGGATGGTCGGGAACAAGATACTCAGCTTTCTCGACGCCTAATCCGAGCACAACCGAATTCAGATAGACCCCGACAATCAAGAAAAGACTTCTTTCATTGCCAAATTCGGCACCTACTGTTATAATGTAATGCAATTTGGATTAAAGAACGCCGGTGCCACCTACCAACGCTTAGTAAACCGGTTGTTCGAAGAACAAATAGGTAAATCAGTGAAAGTTTATATTAAGGATATGTGGGTCAATTCCCTGCGAGTAGAGGACCATTTGAAACATTTGCAAGAAACCTTCAACATACTAAAGAAATACAACATGAAGGTAAAATTCCTCTGATTCATGGTATCTAATCGGGGGATCGAGATCAACCCCCGATAAAATAAAGGCCATAGGAGACATCACTGTTGTAGACAATGTCAAGGCAGTTCAGAGACTGACCGGGTGTATAGCCGCCGTGGGCCGGTTCATCTCGAGGTCCTCGGACAAGAGCCATCGATTCTTCTCACTATTAAAGAAGAAGAACAAGTTTTCCTGGATCCCGGAATGCCAGCAAGCTTTGGAAAAACTCAAACGGTACCTGTCGAGCATCCCCTACTGCACCACTCCGAAGGCAGACGAACAGCTATACCTCTACTTGGCGGTTTCTGAGGTGGCGGTAAGTGGTGTCTTAGTCCGGGAGGAACAAGGTACACAATTTCCTATTTACTATGTCAGTAGAACTCTAGCGAGGCCGAATCAAGGTATCCTTACTTGGAAAAGTAAGCACTCTCTTTGCTAAGCGCTTCAAGGAAGCTACAACTGTACTTTTAATTCCACCCTATATGTGTCGTAACCTCTTCCCCACTAAGGAATACCATTCATAAGCCCGAGCTCTCGGCCTGGCTGGACAAATGGTCCATGGAAATCAGTAGGTACGATATCGAGTACCGACCCTGAACCACTATAAAATCTAAGATTTTGGTAGACTTTGTGGCCGACTTTACGCTGGCCTTAATACTACTACTACCTCGGGGAAGGCTCGGTATCATATTAAAACCACCTACGGGAAGTATAATTAGGTAGTCTAATAGAATTGTGAAATTGTCTAACAATGAGGTCGAGTATGAGGTCATGATTGCAGGTAGAGAATTGGCTAAGAGCCTTGGGGCCGAAGTGATCGAATCCAAGTGAGACTCACTCCTCGTGGTAAATCAAGTCAACGGAGCGTTCGAAGTAAAAAAGGAACGGATAGGAGGTGCTTGGACAAATTGCAGGTAACCCTACACCAATTCATGGAATGGATCCTGCAGCATGTACCCCGAGATCTAAACAGTGAGGCCGATGCACTGGCTAACTTGGGGTCGGTCGATTCCGATGAATTCAGCACGGGAGCAGTGGTGCATTTATTGAATTCAGTGATAGAAGACGGTCATGCCGAAGTGAACTCAACGAGTTTAACTTGGAATTGGAGAAACAAATACATAGACTACTTGAAGACAAGAATATTGCCCTCGGATCCCAAAGAATCGAGAACCCTGCGCACCAAAGCTGCCAGACTTAGCTTGGTCGAAGGGGCATTGTTCAAGAGGTCTTTCTTTGGCCCTCTAGCCAGGTTCTTAGGATCTGGAGAGACCAAATATGCCCTGAGAGAAGTTCACGAGGCACTTACGGGAACCATTTGGGGGTAGAATCCTTGGTTCGGAAGCTAATCAGAGCTGGCTACTACTGGACGGAAATGGAGAAGGATGCGACAAACTTCGTATGAAAATGCGGTAAGTGCCAAAGACACGCCCCGATGATCCACTAACTGGGAGAAATGCTCCACTGGGTCCTATCTCCTTGGCCATTTATGAAGTGGGAATGGACATCGTCAGTCCTCTGCCATGGGCACCCAGTAAAGCCCAATTCATACTATTTATGACTGATAATTTTTCCAAATGGGTCGAGTCTCAGGCATTCGAGAAGATCTGAGAGAAAGAAGTCATTGACTTTATCTGGGATCACGTAATATGTCGATTTAGGATACCAGCCGAGATTGTCTACCACAACAGGAAACAATTCGTCGGCAGCAAGGTGAGTAAGTTTTTCGAAGATCACAAGATCAAGAAGATACTATTAATGCCTTACCATCCTAGTGGAAAACGGGCAAGCGGAGTCAACAAACAGAACTATACTCCAGAACCTAAAAAGGAGGTTGACCGATTTGAAAGGAAAATGAAAGGAAATCTTGCCCGAAGTCCTGTGGGCATACCGTATGACTTCGAAAGCTAGCACCGAGACCATCCCGTTTTCTTTGGTTTACGGAGATGAAGCCTTAATACCTGTCGAGGTGGAGGAACCGAGCCTCAAGTTCCAGTATGCTACCGAAGAGTCAAACGGTGAGGCCATGATCACGAGCCTAGAACTGTTGGACGAAAGGAGAGAGGCCGCCATGGTCCGATTGGCCGCCCGGAAGCAGCAAGTAGGGAGATACTACAACTGAAAAACCAACTTCTGACATTTTCAAGTCAAGGACTTGGTGATGAGAAAAGTAACTTTACACACCAGGAACCCAAATGAAGGGAAACTGGGCCCGAATTGGGAAGGACCATATCGAGTTGCCAGAATAACCGGCAAAGGCTCATTTAAACTCGAAGCGAGAAACGGTGTACAACTACCAAACAACTAGAACGTGGAGCACATAAAGCGGTACTACTGCTAAAGTACGAGCTTAATTCCTTTTGATTTTATTGCGTACTAACGTATGCAGGTACCCGGCCAAGGGTGGATGTGACTATTAGCTCTGAAAGCAAGTGTTATACTCTTTTTCCCTTGAACCGGTTTTGTCCTGAAGTGGGTTTTTTGTCAAGGTTTTTAACGAGCTCGAAGACCTACCTTAAATCGTAATCGATGATCGTTGCATCAGATAGACAGTATTCGAGCCCTCACAGGTTCGACCTCGAATACTGGGGGCCATCACCCCTAGAGTAAGATCTTTATCAAGGGAAAAGAAAATTTTATGTGCCAAAAGCTAAGGCTTGTTGGTTAGGATTCATTTTAAGAGTCAAACAGTCATATAAACCGTACCCACATAGTCCACTCTAGCCACGGCACAAGGTTTATGCGCCTCCGACCATATACCTTGCATATTAAGTGATGAAGGAAACTTTTAATTCCCTAGCACTTTATTACTGCGCGTTTTATTTCTTCAATCCTGGATCCTAAAGCCTACGGGCTACCCCTTCACGGGGACTGTCGATCGATAAAAATTCGGACAACCCGGGCTATCGAATCGCAGAGGCACCAAGCCTATTGGGCAGTTCCCAAACACGAAAGGCCGCGACCATCCCAAAAATGGCTCGGAGACGTCCAAAGTCCGTTCTTATAAAGTAAGGCCCTTGCGAAAAATCAAAACTTATTAAAAGGTACCCACTCCAAAAAACATCGTCTAAGACACTTAAGCATCTTAAAGGCCTTCGGTTTTACCGAATATTCGAAGCCACTAGTAGTTCGAACTTATATCGAAGTCAGGCTTCATCCGGACCTCCGAAAAATGGATGCTCTAGATTACATCTAATTTTATGTTAAGGTATTAAAAATAATACGCAAATAGAAAATTGCAAGTAGATGCTGGAAAAGTAAAAACACGGTATTACTGAAAAGGGAGAATTTTATATATTCTAAAAAACATATTTACAGAGACATGACAAAATGACCCCAAAAAAACAAAAAAGAAAATACACTAGGAAAAATAAAAAAGAACTAACGCATTTACGCTTGGTCTTCACCTGGGTCCCACTCGTTGCTGGAACCGTCGGAACCCTCAGAACCCTTGGAGCCTTCAGACCCTTAGGCTCGTAAAGTTCCTTTGCCTCGGTCTCAAGTCTCTCGGCTTCCTCAATCTCGGCCAATAGGTCAAAACCTCGAGCATGGATCTTTTCGAGGGTTTCTATTCGAGATAGCCGCTTTATGTACTCGGTCTTCGTCTTTAAGCGGGTCTTGGCGACCACAACATCATCCTTATATTGGGCTAACATTTCCTCGATATCAGAAGAGGTTGCATTTGATTTTGACCTCAGTGCAGCATACTCTTGTCCGAGGGCATCCCGTTGTTAGAATATATGCACAACGCTAGAGGGGGGGTGAATAGCGTTATAAGGAACAATTAAAAATTTTCGCAATATAGATAAATAATTTAAAAGCTTAAGTGCGAAAATGAAATAGCGAGGAATAAAATGCGGAATGTAAAAGGAAGCATACACAACAATGTATAGTGGTTCACTACAACTTGTAGCTAGTCCACTCCTCAAGAAGCACTCTTGAGTATTTCACTATCTCTGCTAAGCTTGCGGGTGCTTAACAAACCGTTACAACACAAACACTTGAGTCACACAAGGTTTGCCAATGTTAAGCTTGCGGGTGCCTAACCAACCGTTACAATACGACCACTTGAATCACACAAGCTTCGTAAACAATAAGGAAGACTCTCTTCCTTTTACAACAAGGGACAACTTCCCTTAAGTGTATGACAACACAAAGATCACTCAAAAATGAATCTCTCAAAAGAGTAAGTAGAGTGAAGAAGTTATAGCTCAAGAACACAACTTAAGTACTTCAAGAAAATGGCTCAAAATAAGCTTGATAGTTAATGTAAACTTGAAGCAATATGATCTTATAATTTGGAAGAAGTGTTGTGTTCAAATGAGGTTTATGAGGCTGTATTTATAGCCCCAAAACCCCATATTTCCGTTGGGATGTTTTGCCAAGCTTTCATAAGCTTAAACAAGAGTTTTGGGCACTAAAAATTTCTGCCCGTTTGTCAAAACATCGATGTTTTTACCTTGGACATCGATGACTAACAAAAACTAGCCGTTAAGCTCCAACGGATACAAGGACATCAATGTCTGCTTGATGGACATTGATGTCTATGTAATTTGGCTAGACATCGATGTCTGCCTTTGTGTAGACATCGATGTCTACTATATTCTGGAAATTTTCCAGTGCGAATTTTATTAACAATTTGATTATTTTGTAAAACCTATTGTTTTGAAAATGATTTAATGAATGTTTGAAATCGTTTTAAAACTTTGAGCCAAGTTCTTAAAGACGAAAGATAATTCAAACACATTAAACTCAAAATAAAATTAAGACTGAATGACGACTTCTTCAGTCTTCAATCTTTTGCTTCATTGACATGTTCCATGCATCAACTTCTAGTATCTTGAAAGCTTGACTTGTAGTCACAATAAAGTCCATAGCAATCTCAGTAGTTCGTCAATGATGGTTTGTCAATTATCAAAACCTACAACAAGACACAAAGTCGTTAGTTAAGGTTTCATAAACAAGAATGCGTTTTCCAACAATTTCCCCCTTTTTGATAATGACAAACAAAAACTAGGATATGCATTCTTTTAGCAAAAAGACTTTTGATACCAAAAAATATTGTAAGACAATATATTATTTGGTACTATGATACTTCAACTAATTGTTAAAGACAATATTGATATTTGTAGTAATATCTTCCTTTTAACAAATAGTCAATTTTAAAGACAAATTCCCCCTCTTTTTGTGCTTCCCCCTTAATGTATGCATATCAACATATTTCCTAAAATAATTTTCTCTTAGGTATCTATCTTCCCCTTTTTGGCATTAGCAAAAAGATATATAGAAAGAAAATCAATTTCATTAAGAAATAAGGAAATTACAATGCATTTAAAGGAACAAAGAGAATCACACATAAGAATTAAAAAAAATTAAAGATTAATCGGAATCATCGTCTTCTTCATTACGCCTCATATAGTCTCTAAAATCGGCATCTAGTGTATCGACTTTTTGTGTAAGTCTATCTAGTTTATTGCCGAAATTGACTAATGTTGTGTTGATTGACTCAAGAGTCACTGGCGAAGAAGAAGAAGCTTGAGTTGAAAGTGTGAGCTCTTGTGGAGGATTTTGAGCTCTTTGTTGGCGTTGTTCCGTATTCCTTCGGAACGAAGCATCCGTCACCAACCAAATTTTGGTTTCTTTGGTTATAGGACCAACATTTACCGCTACCCCAAAGTACTTGAGGATTTCCATCACAACAAAAGCATAAGGGAGTGATTCCCCCTCACGAATTGCATCAAGCATATGTATCATGATAAATTGAGTCCAATTTATCCTTGCCGCATGCAAGATGGCGTGCATTATCTTTACATCTTCGGCCGAGAGAATGGTATGGGAGAATTTTCTCGGCTTGAGAATGCGGAAACGATGCTCTTCATTCATGTTTGTGATGGTAGGACGGCGATTTGAACGGCGTGACTGTCCACCGACACCCATAAATGCCAAAAATGTTGCCTCGTCGAAGGCAGCTCCTTGAATTCCGGCGTAGTGAATTATATCTTCGCCAGCAGTCGGAAGTGCTGTGATGTCCGACAGTATTTCAGGAGAGAGGAATATTTTCGTACCATTTACGAAGGAAACAAGATTTTTGTCGACTTGACGAAGATTAGAGTAAAATGCACGAATTGAGTCTTCGTGTATGAACTCTTGACGATTGCTCACAATGCCTAAGAGATATGATGATCTTAAAGCATTGTAGAGAGTGGTAAATCCCTTTAAATCAAAGTAAATTTGCTTCACGAATCTTGGAGGCAATATTTCTCTTCGTTCAAAGTTTTCTCGAAAATTTTGAAGTTCATTTCGAGTTTGAAACCAAAGGTAAGAGTCGTCTTTGAATTTAGCGGCGTTTCTTGGAATTGGATTGTCTGATGAAGAAGCCATTTTTGTGGAGTTAAGATAGAAGAATATTGGTGGATACCAAGAGAAATAAGATGAAGAGAAGATTATAGCAAGAGTTGATAGTCTTCAACTTTTAGGAGGGATTTGTGTGTGTGAGAGAGTGGTAGGAAGATCAATATATAGAGTGTTGGATCAATATGGCCGTTGGGGGGTTATTTTGGTCATTCTGGACCTTCCAACGGTCATAAAACGGTAATATTTTTCAAATACCCTGTGCAGACATCGATGTCTGAGGCTTGGACATCGATGTCCTCTGCTCTCTGGAATTTCTGTTTAAAAACAGAGAAGATTGGACATCGATGTCTATGTATGTGTGGACATCGATGTTCGTTGCTCTCTGGAATTTTTTCTTGTAATTCCAGTGGTGTTTGGACATTGATGTTTCATGTGTAAACATCGATGTTTGATCATGGAAGTGAATATTTTTTACATTATAAACGAATATTTGATTATTAGAGCTCCCCCTTACTTACTAAATCATCCAAATGATGAGGAGAACCTGCAAAAACAAAGTAAACGTCTCCGACGCTTAAGTTAGTAATGTTCAAAAATAATTATGCACATAATTAGATCATTGTTGAGTCAAGAATTCCAAGCTCGCTTCGAATTCTAAAGAATGACTCTTTCTCTAAAGGTTTTGTAATGATGTGTGCCAATTGATTACGAGTTTCTACAAACTCAATTTCAACATCACCTTTGAGAACATGATCTCTGATGAAATGATGCCTGATTTCAATGTGCTTTGTTCTCGAATGAAGAACGGGATTCTTCGTGAGACAAATGGCACTAGTGTTGTCACATCTAATTGGAATGTGATCAAGACTTAGGCCGTAATCCACAAGTTGTTGTTTCATCCAAAGGACTTGAGCGCAACAACTTCCAGCGGCTACATACTCCGCATTAGTGGTGGATAAAGCAACACTGACTTGTTTTTTGCTAAACCAAGAAACTAATGAACTACCAAGCATGTGGAAAGTGCCACTAGTGCTTTTCCTATCCAATTTGCATCCCGCAAAGTCGGAATCGGAATAGCCGATAAGGTGGCAGGATGAACCCTTGGGATACCAAAGTCCCACGTTCATTGTGCCGATGAGGTATTTCATTATCCGTTTTACCGCAGTCAAATGCGATTCTTTTGGACAAGATTGATACCTTGCACATAAGCATATGCTAAACATTATATCAGGACGACTTGCAGTAAGGTAAAGTAGAGATCCAATCATACCTCTGTATCTCTTGATTTCTACTTCTTTGCCTTTTTCATCTTTGTCAAGGGTTCCCGAAGTGCTCATAGGAGTTGGCATTGCTTTGGCGTCGATCATGTCGAATCTCTTAAGCAATTCCTTGCAGTACTTTGATTGACAAATGAAAGTCCCCTCTTTCATTTGCTTCACTTGCAAGCCCAAGAAGAAGTTGAGCTCACCCATCAAAGACATTTCGAATTCCTCTGTCATAAGCTTAGAAAATTCCTTGCACAAAGATTCGTTAGTAGCACCGAATATAATGTCATCTACATATATTTGAACCAATAGGATGTTATTGTTTTTAATCATTATAAAAAGTGTAGTGTCGACCTTTCCTCTTTTGAATCCATTGTTCAAAAGAAATTTACTCAACCGCTCGTACCAAGCTCGGGGAGCTTGTTTAAGACCGTAGAGCGCCTTTTTTGAGTTTGAAGACGTGGTTTGGAAACTCAAAGTTCTCAAAACCCGGTGGTTGGTCGACATATACTTCCTCTTGAATAAAACCATTGAGGAAGGCACTTTTAACATCCATTTGAAAAAGTTTGAAATTCATTGAAGAAGCAAATGCAAGAAGTAAGCGAATAGCTTCTAATCGTGCAACAGGTGCATATGTTTCTTCAAAGTCAATACCTTCTTCTTGATTATAGCCTTTGGCTACTAACCTGGCTTTGTTTCTAGTGATTACTCCATTTTCATCTAACTTATTTCGAAAAACCCATTTCGTGCCAATTATTGTATGGTCATCGCGTTTTGGCACCAATTCCCAAACGTCATTTCGTTTGAATTGGTTAAGCTCGTCTTGCATTGCCAAAATCCAATGTTCATCATTAATTGCGTCAGAAATGGTTTTTGGTTCAATTTGTGAAACAAAAGCCATGTGATTGTGTTCCTAAGAGTGTTTCGAGTACTTACTCCTCGGTTGATGTCACCGATTACCTTGTCTAGTGGATGATCTCTAGACGTTCTCCACTCGTTTGGAAGCTCTTCTTGCTCATCACTTTTATCCTCTTGAGGTCTGTGACCATCATCCGTTTTGGTATGGCTTGGACCTTCATTATCAAGATGCATTCCTTCTAATGAATCTGCAAGATCATCACAAAAATCATTTCTCGGCAACCGAGAGTCATTTTCGGCAAAGACCACGTGTGGTGATTCTTCAATAGTTAAAGTGCGTTTATTGAAAATTCTATATGCTTTACTACGCAACGAATAACCAAGAAAGATGCCTTCATCTGATTTAGCATCGAATTTACCTAAATGATCTTTCCCATTGTTATGCACAAAACATTTGCAACCAAAAACACGAAGATGGGAAAGATTAGGCTTTCTACCTTTAAATAACTCATAGGGCGTTTTCATAAGTATTGGCCTAATGACTGCACGATTTAATACATAGCTTGCAGTACTTATGGCATCGGCCCAAAAATACTTAGGAATTTTTGCCTCATTGATCATAGTTCTAGCCATCTCTTCAAGAGATCTATTTTTACGTTCCACCACTCCATTTTGTTGTGGTGTGCGTGGGGCTGAGAAATTATGATCAATTCCGAGTTCATCGCAAAAGACATCAAATTCGTCTTTCTCGAACTCTCCCCCATGATCGCTTCTAATAGCAACAATGTTGCAATTCTTTTCATTTTGAACCTTTTTAGAAATTTTCTAAAAACATCAAATGCCTCATTTTTATGAGTAAGAAATAAGGTCCATGTAAATCTAGAATAGTCATCAAAAATTACAAAGACATAATAATTCCCACCAAAACTCTTTGTCCTAGATGGTCCAATGAGATCCATGTGCAAAAGTTGTAAGGGTCTAGTCGTAGAAACTATATTCTTAGACTTAAATGAAGACCTTACTTGTTTTCCTTTTTGACATGCATCACAAATAGAGTCTTTTTCAAACTTCATTTTTGGGATTCCAATTACTAAGTCTTTAGAAATCAATTTATTTAAATGATTCATGTTGATGTGAGCTATTCTACGATGCCACAACCATGTATCTTCTTCTTTACTCATGAGACACTTAGCAATGTTTGAGGAAATGTTTTCTAAATCAACCATATAAATATTATCAATTCTATTACCTTGTAGAATTACCTCATTATCATTAAGGCGTTCTACAGTGCAATACTTAGAATTGAAGGTCACACGATTTCCCTTGTCACATAATTGACTTATGCTCAAGAGATTATGTTTGAGACCTTTTACTAATAAAACATCATCAATAGAGGAGGAAGGATTTTTGCCTACCGATCCAATGCCGATAATCTTTCCTTTATTGTTGTCACCAAATATGACATGCCCTCCTTTTGTTGGTTTGATGTTTGAAAACTTGGATGCGTCTCCGGTCATGTGCTTGGAGCATCCGCTATCAAGGTACCAAAGTACACTTGATGCCTTCAAGCACACCTGCAGTCAAATTAATGACAGGATTTAGGTACCCAAGTACTTTTGGGTCCTTTCGGGTTAGTGGCAAACTTGTGTGTGTCACTTATAGTGAAGTGCCTATGCTTAGTATAACACACAGGTGCAATGTGTCCTACTTTGTTACAGTAGTGACATACAACATTTGGATTCCACATATATTTAGGAGCAGGAGCATAATATGTACTAGATTTAAAAATATTTTGCCTAGCTTGAACTACTTCATTTTTCCAATGGTAGTTGTTTCTAGGTTTTCTAGTGACATGATTATTAGGCTTAGTAGTTTTCTTTCTAGGTGGTCTATTTCTAGTTTTATTCTTACTAGGTTGTTTCTCTACCTTGCTCATATTTTTGTTGAATCCTATCCCTTGTTTAGCAACATGCACATGATCAAAAAGAAGATTTAAATCCTTCTGAGGCTTATTGAATTTGTGAATGGTTGCTTCTAATTTTTCTACTTGAACCTTAAGGGATTTACAAGTACTACAAGAGCCATTTGGACTAGCAGGTCTGTCGGTACTTCTTTTCCCAAAGAACTTGTTTTCCTCTTTTAGTTGCCCATTTTCTTTGGGCAATTTTTCTAACTTCTTTTCGGCGTCAACTAGTTCCTTTTTCAAAGATTTGTTTTTATTATTTATACCTACAAATTCGTCATACAATTCTTCAAACGCTTTTTGCAATTCTACAAAAGAATGAGAGTTTTCGGGGAGACTAGTACTAACCTCATTGTTCTCTTGAGGAGTGTCCTCGATGGCCATAAGACAGAGGTTTGTAACTTCATCTTCGTCGCTTGACTCGTTGCCGGAGTCATCTTCCTCCCAGGACATGAAAGCCCTTTGCTTATTGTGGGGCTTTTTCTTCTCAGCTTTTGCATTTGGGCAGTGAGGTTTGATATGCCCAACTTCTCCGCATCCAAAGCATTTTGGAGGTGCTTGCTTTTTGTTCTTCTGTTCCCTTCTCATAAATTTATGGAATTTTTTGATAACCATTCCATATTCTTCATCATCACTGCTAGAATCCTTGGACTCCTTGGTTTCCTCTTTTGAGGTTGATGACTTAAGAGCCAAGCTCTTCTTTTTCTTTTCATCACCAAAGACAATAGACTTGTTAAGGTGAGTAGTTTCATAAGTGATGAGATTACCTCTTAACCCGTCATAGGTTACTTTTGTGGAGGCGGTAGCTTCTTGGATTGCATCCACCTTTGATTGCCACTCCGGTTTGAGACTTCGGAGTATTTTTCTTACGAGCTCTTCTTCGGAAAAGATTTTTCCAAGAGCGTCAAGATCATTGATGATATTGGAAAACCGTTCAAAGGTTTTCTCTATTTTCTCGCCATCCTTCATCCTAAACAATTCATATTCATGGGTTAGGAGATCAATTTTAGCTTTGCGTACTTGGGACGTACCTTCATAGGTGATCTCTAGTTTATCCCACATTTCTTTGGCAGTTTTACATCTTGAGATTTTTTGGTAGTCATCCGGATTCACTGCACAGTAGAGCATGTTTATAGCCCTTGCGTAAGCTTCGATCTTTCTGATGTCTTCATCTGAATATTCGTTCTCTGGTTTAGGAACCACTTGCTCACCAACCTTTTTGGTGATAGATTCTTCACCATTTTCTATGATTAGCCACAATTTAAAATCAGTTGCTCGTACGTATATCCTCATACGTTCCTTCCAATAGGTGTAATTTGTTCCGTCGAAGAGAGGTGGTCTCGATGTGGATTGTCCTTCACCTATTCCTGCATAAAAATTTCTAGAAGAGGCCATTTGATCATTTTCTCTATCGGTTAAGGTTTGAAGAGAATTAGGCTCTGATACCAATTGTTAGAATATATGCACAACGCTAGAGGGGGGTGAATAGCGTTATAAGGAACAATTAAAAAATTTCGCAATATAGATAAACAATTTAAAAGCTTAAGTGCGAAAATGAAATAGCGAGGAATAAAATGCGGAATGTAAAAGGAAGCATACACAACAATGTATAGTGGTTCACTACAACTTGTAGCTAGTCCACACCTCAAGAAGCACTCTTGAGTATTTCACTATCTCTGCTAAGCTTGCGGGTGCTTAACAAACTGTTACAACACAAACACTTGAGTCACACAAGGTTTGCCAATGTTAAGCTTGCGGGTGCCTAACCAACCGTTACAATACGAACACTTGAATCACACAAGCTTCGTAAACAATAAGGAAGACTCTCTTCCTTTTACAACAAGGGACAACTTCCCTTAAGTGTATGACAACACAAAGATCACTCAAAAATGAATCTCTCAAAAGAGTAAGTAGAGTGAAGAAGTTATAGCTCAAGAACACAACTTAAGTACTTCAAGAAAATGGCTCAAAATAAGCTTGATAGTTAATGTAAACTTGAAGCAATTTGATCTTATAATTTGGAAGAAGTGTTGTGTTCAAATGAGGTTTATGAGGCTGTATTTATAGCCCCAAAACCCCATATTTCCGTTGGGATGTTTTGCCAAGCTTTCATGAGCTTAAACAAGAGTTTTGGGCATTAAAAATTTCTGCCCGTTTGTCAAAACATCGATGTTTTTACCTTGGACATCGATGTCTAACAAAAACTAGCCGTTAAGCTCCAACGGATACAAGGACATCGATGTCTGCTTGATGGACATCGATGTCTATGTAATTTGGCTAGACATCGATGTCTGCCTTTGTGTAGACGTCGATGTCTACTATATTCTGGAAATTTTCCAGCGCGAATTTTATTAACAATTTGATTATTTTGTAAAACCTATTGTTTTGAAAATGATTTAATGAATGTTTGAAATCATTTTAAAACTTTGAGCCAATTTCTTAAAGACGAAAGATAATTCAAACACATTAAACTCAAAATAAAATTAAGACTGAATGACGACTTCTTCAGTCTTCAATCTTTTTGCTTCATTGACATGTTCCATGCATCAAATTCTAGTATCTTGAAAGCTTGACTTGTAGTCACAATAAAGTCCATTGCAATCTCCGTAGTTCGTCAATGATGTTTTGTCAATTATCAAAACCTACAACAAGACACAAAGTCGTTAGTTAAGGTTTCATAAACAAGAATGCGTTTTCCAACACCCGTTCCGTAACGGCCGAGCTCAGCTGTACTCAGAGATCATCATTTAGCCAAGACCACTTATCAGCTTTGTCCTTTGCCACCCGGAGTTGGTTCTTGGCCGATGCCAGCTCCGCTTTTGTAGCTTCCTTCTTCAAAGCCAAGAAGTCCATCCTGCCTTTCACACCTCGGTCATGGCCTTGACCTCATTCATCTCAGCCCGAAGCTGGTCGATCAGGTCTATCTTCTCTTGGACTTGCGAAGTTGTGTTGTTAGTCACCATGACTAGCTGCTCATATTTAGCCCCAAACATCTTTACATTCTCAACTAGGTTGGCGTGTTCCCGCTTCAAGGTCGAGGCCTCCTTCTGGGCTTTATCCACCTCAATTCGGAGAATCGGGAGGTCCGTGAGGGCCTCGCCGTGCTGCTCAATAAGAGCCCTGTACATGTCCTTTTTCGGATTTGCTCTTTGATCTCGAACTCGAGCTGGCTGATCTCCAAGTGGGACCAGAGGAAGCTTTCATGATGAAGCACTAAAGTATGAAAAAAATGATGAAGTTATTAAAGCATATCAAAAACCAAATAAGATTCACAAATGGGTACAACGAGCAGACGCCTTACCCGGTTCAGCGCCTCGTTGAAGAGGCTCGACGAGCCCACTTCGTTCATCTTTGCCTAGTCCTCCTCGATCACCAGGAACCGAAGGTAGCTGGCTACGCCCATTGGAGCAAACCGGACCCCGGCGTCTGCCAAGATTGTCTTGCGCTCAGGGTCCACGCTCGGGGCAGGAAATTGCTTCACTAATTTCGGACACGAGCTCGAATCACCCGCTCCTAATGACACATCTTTTTGGGACCTCCTGGTGACCAAGCCCGGAAAAGTCCACCAGGCATCCATATCCATGCCATCGATGAACGTGTTTAGGGCATCATTTGGGCCCGACGCTGTCTCACTTGATTTCTCTTTACCCCCTTTGGCCTCTTCGAACATGGACACGGTATAGGAGGGTGTCTCCACGATGTCAATGACACTGTTGCCTCCTTCAGGACAGGAGCGGCTTCTTGGGGAGACGCACCCTTTGTCTTTCCCTCTGGCTGCCGAGTTAGAGGAGGATCGACTTCATGCCCCTTTTCCCGGTCGTCGCCCGCTCCCCCTCATTGATGGTCTGCGCATGAGCAACAAACTCAATGTCTTCGTCCTCAGGATAATCCCTAAGCCGGTAGAGGGAGTCGGAGTCTGATACCCTAGACTTGGTACTCTTTTTGCTCTTCCGGACCCTAATGGCCACCTTCTTCTTCTTCGCCTCGGCTTCCGGAGAACCCGATGACTTTCTTTTCTTCTTCTTTTTCTCCAACTTTGTGGCGGCCCCGGGCTATCCCGAAGCGAAGGGTTCGGTAAGCAAGGACAAATTCTCGTCCTTGTCCAACGGCCTGAGTTCGGTGGTTTTATGCAAACTTTAAAGAAAGGAAGAAAACTTAGCAATCCGTAAGCTAAAAGTACGAAATTAACTATTCAGGAAAGGACCTCCCTATGGGAATGACCCTCCTATTTGCCCTTCGAGAGCTTACGCCATGCACGCTCGGAGTATGGAATCTGTTTGCAGATCCCCTAGATCGACTCCTTGAAGCGGGAAACTGCATTGGGAACTTTGGCAATAGCTGCCCGACAACAAACATAGGCAATAAAAGAAAGAACAAAAGGAAATGATGAATACTCGAGAAGTAAATTACTTACGGGATGCGTTCCATATCCCGAGAAGTGACAGAAACTCAGAAGAGCGGAGCCTTGCTTGCTCGACGAACGAGCTTGATTAGCCCCCTTCGGAAGATTCAGGGACTATATAGGCGAAGTATATGGTCGAGGGTGAACCGAGGCGCTTCAGTATTGTTCACGAAATTTCGTAAGAGGATCACGATCCTCAAAAAGGACAAGTGGATTTTCTGAAGGCACACCTTGTACCTTTTACATAAGGCAAGGACTATGGGGTCCATCCGGGCGAGCGTGAAGGGGTGAGTGTAAACACTAAAGTACCTCTCCACTTGAGTAGTTGATATTCGGCCAAAAATGCTTATATTTACCCGTTGTTGCCTCACATTCTACTACTTTTTATCATCTTTTTAGCATTAATTATATTGCTTTATGTTTAATATTATATTTAACTGTGTAGGAATAAAGCGGTGTGAAGATGAAGAGATTTGGAGCAAAATTAAATAAAACGTGAAAAAAGAAAGAAAATTAAAAGAATAAGAAAAGAGGAGACAAAGGGGGGACACCGTTTGGTGTTTGTCCCCCCCCCCCCCCCCCAATGTAAGACAAAGAATAAGGAAGTTGGCTGGAAGAAAGGATTTGAACTCGAAAACATTCTGAGTCTGGACGATGTGTGTGCGAGTTTTCCTATTTTGTTCGGGACAAGGTTGTTTCGGTCCTACGCGGTCTCAACTCGTATAATAGGGGTCCTATACATAATTTGGGGGGATATAACATACTTTGAAGGAGAATTCACATACAAGAACACAAACCACACTTGTAGGAGGCTTTTAACTAGTTTTTCTTCTCTTCTCTTCTTTTAATTCATAGTTTATTAGTTCTAGAGTTGTGGGTGGTATATGAACGTTGTAGTTTGATGCTTGAATTGTTCCTATTATTTTATCATATTGATTTATTTATTCAATCTTGTGCTTACTTATTTGATTGCTTGATCACCAATTAAATACTATCTACAAATCTAGGATTGAACTCGGGAGAGGGAATCTTAGATTGCAAATAAGATTGAATAGAGCAAGATCTTGAACTCGAGCATCAAAAAAGGATTTGCAGTTAGGATAGAGATATACCTAATCGTCTTGCTTTGTTATTATACAGGAATTATTAACGCGTTCTTGTTAATCCTAATTCCATAGGAATATAGGTGTTAGATTAGCTTGAATAGGCGAGTAGTACTGCGGGAGAATACTACGAGTAATACTAACCTTGTCAATCAATAAACTAGATAAATTAATAGAAAATTTGAGTGGAAGACTCATCAGGATTGTTAGCTAACCCATAGCTCTAGAATATCATCTCTCATTGAATTGGTCTCAATATTGCCGACTTATTATCTTTAATTTCTTGGTTTTGACTCTAGATTAGTTATAGTTAATAATCTTTAGAAAGTGCTTGAATTGATTAATTGTCTTAGTTTAATTTAGTTGATAGTTAATCACAAGTCCAGGTAGGTACAATATCTGGACTTACAATCCTATATTACTTGTACGACCACGTATACGTACGTGTGCGTTTAGGAGCAACAACTTTTTGGCGTTGTTGCCGGAGACTTAGAAATTAACTATTTTACTAGATTATATTTTTGCTTTTTATCTATCCAAGTTTGTAATTCTAGTTTAGTGTAGTTATTATTACATTTTTTACATGGCATAATTGAACGAAAAGTGGTGGAATCGTAAGTATTCTTGTTTTTGTGATCCTTGTCCATATTGTAAAGGACCTCACTTGTGGAACCAGTGTAAAAATATTTTCAGGACCGAATTGTGTGCACCATCTCAATCTTGTACTATTCGTTGTGAAAATTGGAATAACTGTCCTAAGCGTTGTTATCCTACTCCAATCCCTTCTTATGTTGTTTCTAATAATTCTTATGAGTTTGACAGGAGTAATGAATTGGATGATGTGGAACATGATGTTCGCATTCTTGATATGCACAGGGAATTATTAGAGGAATATAGAGGTTTCCGTGAGAAAATTACAAATGACATGCAACACTTTATGAAAGGAAGAGCTGAATTGAGATAAGAGATCGACCAATTTGGTAGTTCTATTCACGACTTGAAGGCTCAATTGCGTGCAAAGGTTGTTGCGTCTAACGCCCAACAATTAGTGATGACTAGTGTGAAGCTGAAAAAGATCTTCTAGGCCAAATTAAGGATCTAAAGCAAGAATACCAATTATTCGACCTTGTTCTTATTGATGATGCCGAGGTTGAGGGTGTATATATTATTGAGGATATCAAAAATACTGCAGTTTTTGAGTTGGGGCGTGTTGGTCCTCATTTAAAATATAGTTCTACATTATGTTTGGATGGAGAGATAGAGATCGAGCTTTTGGAGAGATGTATAGATGAAGAGCAAGACTCTTACATTCTGAAATTTGCATTGCTAAGGAGACAAAAAGACATCCCTCACTTAAAGGCCAAGAAGTGCAAGATGCGACATTGTTTGCTTGGTTCTTTTGTATTCGTACCACCACCCCAGAATCATAATCGCAAACTTGAATCAAAGTTGGGGATACAATTTTTATCTTCAAAGTGGAGGAAAAAGTAATGAAGTTGGTGTAAGTCTTGCCACGACTATAAATAAGGTCGTTTGTTGGTAGGCAACACAATTCTACTGTTTTTTTTTTATTTTGTTTTTTTTTATTGTGTTTTTTTGTAGTGTTATTTTTGTATTTTTGTAGGAGTAGGGACATGGAGCCAAAGCAAATAGGCGTGTGAAAAATCGAGCAGATGGTTGGAACTAAGTGTGGGGTGCCCGAACAAAGTATCATACTTGGGAGAAGTCTGAGTATCTCGTGAGCTACTAATGCTTCGGCATTTGGCTTACCAGGAAGTCTCTTTTTCTCTCTATTTATTTATTATATGCATTGAGGATATTGCATAATTTTAAGTGTTTGGGAGGAGATTGTCTGGGTGATTTTTTTTGTGCTATCTTAGCTTAGTTGAAGTACTCTTTCTTTTTGTAATAGTTTTTGTGTAAAAGAAAAACAAAAGAAAAAAAAAACAAAAATGAAAAAAAGATTCAGAAAAACTAGGACTTTTCCCGACGATGGATTTTGTGGATAACTTTCTGGAGGGATTAAAGTCCAATAAAAAAATCCAAACATATTTTCCTTTTGTTCTAGTTCGTTTTAGTTAGATAATAATCCCCCTTGATTTTCTTTGTGCATCGGTTTTTTTTTCAGGGAATGTAACTTGAAC
Source organism: Nicotiana obtusifolia (assembly GCA_002018475.1). Taxonomy (NCBI): domain Eukaryota; kingdom Viridiplantae; phylum Streptophyta; class Magnoliopsida; order Solanales; family Solanaceae; genus Nicotiana; species Nicotiana obtusifolia. The sequence goes on from MCJB01051086.1 coordinate 225,981, forward strand.
CAAGTAAGTTATCTTTTACTTTTAGGATTAAATTTTTTTTAGGAGTAGTAAAAGAGGGAGAAGAAAATCCTCTGTGACTTGTTTGATACTAGCATATTTAGGCCCGAGCGTGAGTAGTTCTTTCCTCGGAGTGCTTGAGTAATGAATAAAATAGCAGACTTTCTGACACCTAAGCTCAAGGTTGTGACTCTATATATAGCTTATTCTTATTTTATCGTTCGCTATGATCCTGTCTGTCTTAGAGTAGAATTGATCCATCTTGTTTGATACTTATGCCATGTGTGGTGAGTATTTCTTACAGATATTCCATGTTTTGCATCTTAGCCTAGAACTTGCCCTGCATATTATTGAAGCGAAATAAAAGATTGCTATGTTTAGAAGATGATAATAGGCTTTCTTTGGTATGTCTTGTGAATTTTAGCTGTTTCAGATATTGTACCACTAGTTAGCCCTTTGAGCCTGTAGTCTTTTATTTGGAAGCCGTATTTTTTCCTTGATTCTTTTGTTGAATCCCTAATTTTTTCACCCTGCTTCCTTGAGCATTATTGCTTAGACTGTGATATTAATTGATAAATTTGAAGAAAGGGATGATTAAGTGAGAAACAGTAACCAACGATAGCTGAAAAGTGATGAAAATGCCATCTTAGAAAAGAGTGTGACATAAAAAAAAAAAAAAAGAATGAAAGAAAAATTGCTTTGGAAAAAATATATGATTGAAACGTTCTTGATATGAGGGCAATACTTGTGAAACAATAGATGAAGAGAGGGCTGAAAAATAAAATTAAGAGATAAAAATAATGGGTGATGAAGTCTAAGAGTGCAAAGTGATTAGGGAAGTGTAAGTCACTATTATATAGTTCTCCTACCCGTCCCATAACCAATATTACAACCCGTTAAAGCCCTATTTTATCTAATCGAGCATACTTAATTAGTAGAGATGTACAGAATGGGCAAGCCTATGGTTCTTTGTGCATCCATGTGAATTCGTTTGTGAGTGCGAGAGTTGTTCTTTGATGCTAAGTCCTTAAATTATATTCATCCTTTGATTTGAGTGTATGGACTATTTATTCTTGTGTGGGCACTCGTTTCATGATAGATAGGTGATGTTAATAGCTTTATATGACAATTGAGCAAACTTAAATTTGGTGAGCTAGAGTCCCTCTCTGAGATTAGGAGGTTAGAAGATTGTTGTTTGTTTGTGACTTGCATATCTTGCACGATGATCATGAAGTATATATATGATGGTTTGAGTTGCAATAGAGCCTAATTGTTAGTATCAACTGAGGTGGTGGTGTTTCTAGGCTTGATTTATTGAGAGTGATTTTAATGCTTACTCGAGGACGAGCAAGAGTTTAAGCGTGGGGTTGTGATATTCGGCAAAAAATGCATATATTTATCCGTTGTTGTCTCACATTTTAGTATTATTTATCATCTTTTGAATGTTAATTATATTACTTTATGTTTAATATTATATTTTAACTGTGTTGGAATAAAGCGATATGATATAAAGTGATTGGAGCAAAATTAAATAAAACGTGAAAGAAAAAGAAAGAAAATTAAAAGAATAAAAAAAGAAGGACGGGGGGCACCCTA
>MCJB01051086.1:227697-287833 GCA_002018475.1 Nicotiana obtusifolia
CCCCCCCCCCCCCCAATGTAAGATAAAGAATAAGGAAGTTAGCTGGAAGAAAGGATTTGAAAGCAAAAACATTCTGCCTCCAATGCTAGGCCAGCGCCTCGCGCTGGTCTGGACGGTGTGTGTGCGAGTTTTTCTGTTTTTCCTGGGACAAGGTTATTTCGGTCCTACATGGTCTCAACTCATATAAAAAGGGTCCTAATCCTAATTTGGAGGGGATCTGACATACTTTGAAGGAGAATTATCGTACGGGAACACAAACCACGCTTGTAGAAGGCTTTTAACTAGTTTTTCTTCTCTTCTCTTCTTTTAATCCATAGTTTATTAGTAGAGTTTTAGGGTGGTACATGCACGTTGTAGTTTGAAGCTTGAATTGCTCCTATTATTTTATCATATTGGTTTATTTATTCAATCTTGCGCTTAGTTATTTGATTGTTTGATCATCAATTAAATACTATATATGAATCTAGGATTGAACTCAGGAGAGGAAATCTTAGTTGCAAATAAGATTGAATAGAGCAAGATCTTGAACTCGAGCATCGAAAACGAACTTGCAGTCAGGACAAGGATATACCTAATCGCTAATCGCCTTGCTTGGTTATTATACGAGAATTATTAATGCGTTCTTGTTAATCCTAATTCCATAGGAATATATGCGTTAGGTTAGCTTGAATAGGCGAGTAGTACTTCGGGAGAATACGACGAGTAATATTAACCTTTCCAATTAATAAACTAGATAAATTAATTAGACAATTTGAGTGGAAGACTCAGCGGGATTGTTAGCTAACGCATAGCTCTAGAATATCGTCTCTCATTGAATTCATCTCTAATATTACCGACTTGTTTTCTTTAATTTCTTAGTTTTTGACTCTATATTAGTTATAGTTAATAATCTTTAGAAAAGTGCTTGAATAGATTAATTGTTTTAGTTTAATTTAGTTGATAGTTAATCATAAGTCTTTATGGGTAAGATATCTGGACTTACACTCCTATATTACTTGTACGACCACGTATACTTACATGTGCGTTTGGGAGCAACATTAGTGATGTCGTCATTGGGCCCGCGGATGACCACCTCATTACCCTCCGAGTTACAATCCGCTCGAATAATGGGTAGTGTTTCCTCAGTAATGGAGCATATGTATCTCCATGCTCCCTCGCCTCGGTCCTGTTGACTAGAGGTCTTCTCGACGTTGAAGTCGTTTCCGATAGAGCATCCCCCGGGTACGAAGCTCCTCATGGGGAGCTCCTGAGCCACCTCGGGAATGGCCACCTCGGCATCTATGGCCAGTTGAGAAGATGAAGGAGCAGTCTGTAGAGACACTGACTTGGAGGTTTTTGCCATCATAATCTGGGAAATATGAAGGTTCGAAGAAAAATATGAAGGTTTGAAGAAAAAAAATGAAGATTTGAAGATGGTATGAAGGTATGAAGGTCTAAGGAGCAATGTATGAAGATTTGGAGGAGTTAAAAGCAATCAGAGAGTTCGAGGGTAAATTCTGGAATCGGAAAGTGAAAGAAGTGAAAAAGGGTCGGAGCTTTTATAGAGGAAGAACAACCAATGCGCGATGTTTCACATTTGAGAACATTCAACCAGCAGTTGACACGTGTCATAAGTCAAAACGACACGACTAATAGGACGTTTCGATTGACCCATCATCTCGGTTGTAACGTATGAAGGAAGGAACTGAGGTTCATCTATCGCTTCTCATCGTTTCGGTAAATTCGGGAAACGAGGGGACTGTCTTTGTACGGGTAAAATCAGGGGTAGTGTCTATCTAGATTTCATAGTGAAAAAACGGAGGAAGAGGCACGAATGCACGAGATTGTAATCGAGGTTAGAGACCCTTCTTATCGAGATCCAGGAAGAGTGAACGATGTGCTCGTCATCGGGTAGTAAAGCGACACACCCCGGGCCAAAAATGAGTTCTACGACCTCGAGAAACATGGTAAATGGTTAAACATGACGGGTAGAGGGCCGTGATTTTCGCACTCAATCAGATATCACGGCGTGGATCTTGCTCGATGTCAATTATGGATCAGTAATATCGGGAAAGGAAGATTTTTACCTTTTTTAGACTTATACTAGGGATAAAACTCTCCTACTATATAAATGAGTAGTTTTTCTTTTGTAAGACACATTGTAACACGTAAATCAAAGCAATACAAGTCTATTTTCTGCCTTTTAGCTATTATTAAAGTTTTGCTCACTTGTTCTGTTTTTCATTCACGACTGGGCTTGAATCGAGGGTACAACCAAGGACGAGATCATTAATCAATCTAAGGCCGTAATATTGCAATTGGTTTGAACATTTATTTCATTTATAATTCATTTATTTGATATTCGTAATTGTTTGTGTTGGATTAAACCACATATCTTTAAAACCACGTACAAATTTAATTGTTACCCAATTTTGAGGTAAACAATTACTTTATTTAATATTCGCAATTTTTTAAGAGCTCAAATTCGATTAATTACTCAAATTTAGAACTTTTGAAGTAACAAATTGTTTTCTAAATTATTACTTTATGTATTTGGAGGAAGTAGCAAATATAAATACGTCACGCCAAACAGGATAAAATTTAAAAAAAACGTGGTACAAATGCAACTTCTAAGGACGACCAGAAAAATTGTGTGGACCAAATTAACGTAGTACAGTACTCTCTGGAAATGGGAATCAAAGTCTTGTGCAATCAGCAACGTACAGCTTTGCTTTTGAACTCTAATTCTTTCACCAACCAAGGCGAAATATATCACCATCCAACGCATTTGATAAAGTTTTCCATGATTGAGGTATTATGTATATGATTAAATGATTAACCTAGCAATAAATCACTTAATTATAGGGTTGTATAGAGAAAATTGACAAATGGTACCAAATCGATAATTGGAGTCAAACGGAGAAAAAAACCGATTATGGTTCGATTCTATTTGGTTTGGTGTTAGAAAAATTTTTTCACTATAATTGGTTTGGTTTGGTTTTAACTAAAAAAGTCAAACCGAAACCAAACCAATCCGACATTACACATATAGAAATTTTAGATATATTTAATATATAAATACACTTATTGCGATATAATTTATAAATATTTCTTAAACTTTTTCATAATTTTTTCTTTTAAGGTATTATTTCAAGGTTGGAACTTAGAACTTTTGAATGTTGTGATGACCCGATAAGTCATTTATAGTTTTACCCTTCATTTATGTGTTCCAAGACCTCGAGTAGCTCCGTTTAGTCTTTTTCGATTTGCGTGCGCAGTCCGTGACCCTTTTCCGAAAGGTCTTTTTGAGAAAATTGATAAAAAATATGAAATCGTGCCTTAAAACTCATTTGAGTTGACTACGGTCAACGTTTTGTGTAGACAGACTCGGATTAGCGTTTTGACGGTTTCGTGGTCCGTATCGTTATTTGTGACTCAGTGTATGCCCGAAATTGAATTCGGAAGTCCCTAACTTGATTTATCATAATTTGTTGAAAACTAGAAGTTTAAAGGTTTAAAGAATTCATAAGTTTGACCGTAATTTGACTTTGTTGCTACCGAGTCCGGATTTCGGTTTCCGGAACTATGTATAGGTCCATTTAAGTATTTATGACTTGTTTGCAAAACTTGGTGCAAAACGGAGTTGATTTGACGTTATTTAGACGTCCAGTTGAGAAATTGAAGGTTCTTAAGTTTCTTTAAAAATTTTATTTTTTTTGGTGTCTGATTCGTGGTTCTAGGTATTATTTTGATATTTTGATCGAACGAGCGATTTCGTATAATATTTTTGGACTTGTGTGCATGTTTAGATTGGAGCAGTGAGGGCTCGGGTGAGTTTCGGATAGGTTGCGAGTGTTTTTGAATTTAAGGAAATGCTGGTTTAACTTCTGCTGATTTCTAGTGCATGCTTCTTCGCGATCGCAAAGAGTAAATTGGGACTGGGGAAGAATTGTTCTTCGCGAACGCAAAGAGTTGGTCGCAAACGCGAAGCAGTGGGGGGTCTTCCCTTCGCGAATGCGTAAGGTTAGGAAGGGGAACTAGGGGTGGAACCTTTACTCTATGCGAACACGTAGAGTATGTCGCGATCGCGATGGCCATCTGGGCAGTACTCTTCGTGAACGCGACAGGTGTCTTGCGAATGTGATCAACACATGATGCCCAATCATTTAAACTTCTAAAAATCGGTATTTCACCCATTTTCACCATCTTTTCATTAGAGCTCGGCCTAGAGGCGATTTGGAGGAGAAATTTCATCACCCTTTCATAGGTTAGTGTACTTTAAATTATTTTTTTCCATTTTCATCATCACCCATTAATTTCTAACCTTAATCTTTGTTCTTTAATGGTAGAAAATTGGTGATTTGGGAAGAATTGGGGTCTTTTGCAAATTTCGGATCTAGATCTCAAATTGAGGTCGGATATCATACTAATTACATAAGCGGGCTCGGGGGTGAATGGATAAATGGATTTTGGTCTGAACCTCGGGTTTGACCAAGCGAGCCTGGAGTTGATTTTTTTGACTTTTTAAAAAGTGTATTGATATTAACTTTATGTATTGTAATTGATTTCCAAGCATTATTTGGTGTTATCGAGTCGATTTTGGTTAGATTCGGTTGGTTCGGAGGCGGATTTTAGAGGAAAGGCCCTGGTAAAGCTTTGATTTGCTTGCGAAGCGAGATAAGTATTGGGTTTAACCTTGATTTGAGGAAATTAGGAATCCTTGAGCCATGTGCCATGTGAAATTCATGTTTCGCGGCGTATATGCGAATTGACAAGTGTCTATACGCTGTCAAAATACTTGTTTCCATGCTTTTTCGTATTTCATTAATTATGTTATTCCATGTCTTAACTGTTACATGCTTTAATTGCGTTCCATTCCATAATTTGCTACTTGTCATTTATTATTCTCGTATTAAAATGTTAGTTTCTCCCATACTTCCATGATTTGATTGCTACTTGCCTTAATTGACTTACTTGTACCCTTTAGTTTGTCATTTATTTGACTTGTCTTGCTGTATAGTATTATTTTAGCAATTCTTGGTTTGGCACGATATTTTCCCTTATGGTTCTTCCTTCATATTCGTTAATCGTAGAGATTCTTGTAATTCGAGTTGTTGAATTGGTTTCACTTATTGAGTTGTGTTTATGGATCGGGTTGCACACCGTAACAAGTGGAATAAGGGAGGAATGATATTGATATGGCGGGATCGGGTTGCACGCCGCGACAGGTGAAATAAGGGAGGATTGATATGGTGAAATAAGGGAGGGTTATGATATTGATTTTGATTATATGGTGGAATCGGGTTGCGCGACGCAACATATTTTACTTGTTATTATTGTAATTGATATGGTGGAATAAGGAATGATCGTGTTTGTACGGTGGGATCAGGTTGCGCGCTGCAATGGTTTGTGTGTTTTGTATTCTTTGTTGTAGTGTCTTGACTTCTGTGTTTTCTTACGAGATTCCGAGGATTTGAAATTCTAGTTTTACTGGTTTTCGAGGATTGAGGTTACTGTCATGAGTTAACTGCTTTATTTTCATGTATTTCCTTTCCTGTCATTATTATTATACTGCGTACAGGTTATTGTACGTGACCCGCCTTAGCCTCGTCACTACTTCGTCGAGGTTAGGCTCGACACTTACAGAGTACATGGGGTCGATGGTACTCATACTACAATCTGCACTTCTTGTGCAGACTTTGGAGTCGATCCCAGCGGCGGCTAGTAGTTTGCTCGGATCAGACATCTGACTGAGACTTGAAGTACAGCTACTCAGCGTTCGCATCCCTAAAGTCCCCTTCTACTTTATCCTAGTTGTTTACTTCTTTTCAGATAGTTTTACTTTCATTCAGACCATTATATGTTATTCTAGTCGCTCGTGCACTTGTAACACCGGTTCTGGATTGTATTTAGATATTTCGGTTGTTATGACTTTTCGCACCTTATTTCAATTCTATTATAGTTATTTCAGTTCAATTGGCATCAGTCAATTTGATTTGTTAAAAATGGTTTAAAACTATTTTAACGTTGGCTTGCCTAGCAAGTGAAATGTTATGCGCCATCACCGTCTCGAGGATGGGAATTCCGGATCGTAACAATTATTCCAATAAGTTTTATAGTGTCACGACCCGAATCCCAAACCCGGTCGAGATGGCGCCTCTCGTGAAGACAAGGCCAGCCAATTCGAACTATAACTCGATTTAAGCAGTTAAGACAGTACTTACATATTTTAATAACAATAAATAGCGGAAACATAGCTAACCATCCCGACAACAGCCCAAACCGGAGTGTCACAATGTTATGAGCAACTAATGAAATCCTAATAATAAGATTACTATTACAATATCTCTGGCACAATTGTTTGAAGAAAGTGGAAACAACAAGATAAAAGAGATACGGGGCTGCGGACGCCAACAGCTACCTCTTAGTCTCTGAATCACAGCTCTGACAGTCATAGTCAATGCCTCAGAGCGGAATCAATAACACCTGAATCTGCACACATGGTGCAGGGATTAATGTGAGTACTTCCAACTCAGTGAGTAATACATATAAATAATGACTGAAAGTAATGAAACACGTAAAGCACAAGGCAATGTATAATGAAGCCTTAAAACATTATTTGAATACAGTAAATCAGTGAGAAATCAAGCAAAATCTTCCCAGCTCTGGTTACCAGTTGTCATTGTTACCAACTGTAACATCCTTGGGCTCAGTATCATTTAAAAAATCACGCCCCTCGGGCAATATCACAGAACAGTATCATCTCCCCAGCTCTGGTTACCAGTTGCCATTGTTACCAACTGTAACATCCCTGGGCTATATTTCCATATCACAATGGGTACCCTGCGCTCACTGGGGGTGTACAGACTCCGAGAGGGGCCCCTTACGGGCCAAGCGCTATATCATATCTTTGTGGCGGCATGCCACCCGATCCTATTTACATCATATCTCGTGGTAGGCATACCACCCGATCCCTTTTACATCATTTAAAATGTCATTTAAATCTCAAAACTGAGTAAAAGTGACTGAGTTGTAAAACAGTGAAAAACAACATGATTGAGTTCAAGTAATGAATCAAAACAATGAGGAAACAGTGATAAATAACCCTGAAGGATTCAAATAACCGGCGCAAAGCCCCAATATGGCAATCAGCCCAAATCATGATGATATCAAATAAGTTTCAATCAAATATGTAGTAAAATCATCAATCGAGATGGACCAAGTCACAATCACCAGTAGTAACGACCCCACGCTCATCATCAAGCGCGTGCCTCACCTCAATATAGCACTACGATGTGCAATCCGAGTTTTCAAACCCTTAGGACATCATTTACAATCACTACTCACCTTTGCCCTTTGAATTGGCCTCCGCGTGCGTCGAATCTATCCAAAATTAGAACTAATATGTCACAATATGCTGGGGTAACAAAGCCCACGCAAAATCAATAAATAAATACTAAGAAATTCCGAAATTAGCAGAACCCGAGCCCCGGACCCACTTCTCGAAGTTCAGTAATTTTCACCTCAACGGGTTCCTTATCTTCCCACGAGTTCAACCATAAAAGATTTATCAATTTCCGGCATCAGTTCAACCTCCAAGTCTTAAAATCTAAACTTGAGGGTTTTTCACAATTTTCTCCAAGTTAAATCACCAATTACATACTAGAATGGCAATAGATTTGGGTAATTTGACCAAGATTGAGTTAGGAACACTTACCCCGATGTTTCCCTTGAAAATTTTCCAAAAATCCCTTCAAGATTAGCTGCAATCCAAGTTCTATGGCTCCAACTATATTCAAGATGGCCAAAACTCCTTCCTTTAAGAATTTGTCCAAGAAAATCTCCTTTGGATATAGTTTTGAGGTTGATTTTATTGTGTTTGGAGGTGTTCCTCTTCGTGGGTAACGAAAATGGGTTTTGCATGGCAAATGGGTACTGATTTCTATTTATAACGGGGTCAAAAATTGAGACAAAAACGCCCCTGTCAGGCCTAAAATGCGATCGCATATCTATCGCATAACAGATATGCGGTCCGCATATTTGACGTAATCATCGCAGATTGAACCCTTGCCTTCATCGCAAATTCAGTGTGAGGCATGGTTTGTGGTCCGCATTTCAAGAATGCGATCGCATTCTCTACCGCATTCTTATCGTTAATTTTTGCCCAAAACACTGTCTTGTTCTGCGATTTCAATGTAAGATCTGCGGTCCGCATGTTAGAAATGCGACCGTATTTCTGACATGAACTTTGCCCAAAAATCTGGCTGGGTTTGCGATCCCTTTGAGAGATATGCGGTCCGCATTTGAGAAATGCGACCACATTCTCGGCATCTGGTTTTTCTGCAATTTTTTCTTTCCAATGATGAAATAGTCCGTTTAACCACCCAAAACTCACCCGAGACCACTGGAACCTCATCCAAAATATGCCAACATATCCCATAACATTACTCGAACTTGTCCCAACCTTCGAAACGCTCTTTTGATCTAAACTTGACCAAACCACGTCCGAATGACCTAAAATTTTGCACACAAGTCCTAATTCACGTATCGAAGCTACAGCAACTGTCGGAATTCCATTCTGGCCCTCGGATCAAAATCTCGCCTATCAACCGAAAATCGCCAAAATTCTAACTTCACCAATTCAAGCCTAATTCTACACCGGACCTCCAAAACCAATTCCGATCACGTTCCTAATTCATAAATCACCTCCCGAAACTAACCGAATTATCGGAATTCACATCCGAGCCCTCTAACTCGTAACTTTTACAACTTAAACCTTCTTGAAAGAGACTAAGTGTCTTACTTCTTACCAAATCCCCTCCGCACTCAAACTACTCAACGTGATTACCTAAAACACGACTAACGAAGCATAATAAAGCAGAAACGGAGAAAACGAAGCGGTAACTCATGAGACGACTAGCTGGGTCGTCACATATAGCCATTAATTTTAGTAACTCAAATAATGCTAACAAAAGCCCAAACCAAAATCATATCAATATTAATGCTAACAAAAAACATTCAATTAATACTAGGAATGACAATGTATTGAATATGTATTTTTCGTTTTGCAATGATTTAAATAAAAATGCATAACCTATTTTTATTTTTTCTTTAGCATTTAGTCATGTAATTAATACTCCCTTATTAGTCTATTTATTTTAGCATAACTTAGTACATTTTAGATTATGTTTATTTTTATTATGGCTTTTTAATTAGCAACATTTATATTACGTGATTTTATTGTCTTTATTGGTGAATATTTTACGATAATTCCATGAGCATATTTTGTATTATTTTCTTGAAAAATACCTTATATAGTTGTATCTTACTAGGATTAAATAAATATTTAGAGCACAAGTTATATGTTTTGTGCTACGAAAATTTACCGGAAAAAATCCCGAAAACCCGAGAAACTCGAGATTGAAAAACCTGAGTTTTATTAGTTTGGTTTGGTCTTTAGATTTAATAACCCTACACAATTGGTTTAGTTTGGTAATTGCAAAATACCAACCAACCGGACCTATATATATCCCTACTTAATTATATTTATATGTAGATGAAATTGTTATTGTGGGCTTTTGGACAATATTTAAATGAGATTATAATTGTAGGTCTTTCTATATTTGTCTTCTCTTTGTTCGTATTTATGATTTATAGAAGAAAAATAATCGAGCAGATTTTATCATTATAAACTTTTATTATATTGTCATGAATCAGACAAGCTAACTCAATAACATAGAAGCTTAAGTACTCTAATGGTATGCCCTCAAAGAATGCGCGTCCGACCAATATATAAAATAAGGGTATATTGAAGCAAGTATTTTACAGCAGGGTCATGTTTATGCCAAAGTATTAATGACGGTCAAATCCGCTCAATTTCGTATGGTTTAAGACATTATTTAGACATTTTCCGTAAAAAAATTATTTGTTGTGTTTGACAAACATCACTTTGACTTTGGAAAGAAAGTTTGAATTTTGTAGTAAAAACCTGAATTTCACTTGAAAATATTACTTCAAATTAGTTTCTCAACATCAAATTCTCTAATTAATGTTGGAGTTGAAATAATGAAATAAATTTTTTAACGAACATTGCTTTATATTTCTAGTTGAACTTAAAGTAATGAAATAATTGTAATGACCAAATGCTATGCTATTATATTAATTTTTTTAAAGAGCTCAAAAATATTCCTATCGCATGCAGTTTTTTAAAATGAAACGTGTAATATTCCAAATCCAATGTGACCACAGATGCAATGGCGTGTAGTCGATGTACAAGTCAGAGTCACGGACCCAACTTTTTACTCTCTCTTTTTTTTTTTTTTTGGTACCCAACTTTTTACTCTCACTTTATGTGTGAAGTAACTTCTTGAAATTCTATATATTAATTGAAAAGCCAATTACCATTGTGTATTCTTAACCAAAAAAGTTATAATAATGGCGTCTGTGATTGAGCAATGTCAAGTTGCGCCAACTCCCGGCAGTGCAGCTGAGCTCGCACTCCCTCTCACATATTTTGATCATGTTTGGTTATTTTTCAACCATAACCGGCGAATTTTGTTCTACAAATTCCCTATTTCAAAATCCGAGTTCGTCCAGACCATTATTCCTGCTCTTAAAGATTCTCTCTCCCTTACTCTCAAACACTATTTACCCTTAGCTGGCAACGTTGTTTGTCCACAATTAGATTGTAGCGGTTATCCTGAATTGCGTTATGTAACAGGAGATTCTGTATCTGTCACCTTTTCTGAGACTGATATGGATTTTGATTTTCTCGCTGGTAACAATCCTCGAAATCTGAAGGATTTTTATTATTTTGTTCCTCAATTGAGAGAACCTAAGGATGCACCTGGGGTCCAATTTTCCCCCGTCTTAGCCATACAAGTGACACTTTTTCCGAATCATGGCATATCCATTGGTTTCTCTCATCATCATGTCGTTGGTGATGGAGCTACCATAGTAAGGTTCATAAGGGCATGGGCTTTGCTCAACAAAGTTGGCGGAGACGAGCAATTCTTAACAAATGAGTTCATTCCGTTTTATGATAGGTCCGTAATTAAAGACCCTCATGGACTAGGGAAATTCATATGGGATAAAATGAAGAAATATACGTTCAAGATGTGTGACATTGCGACTCCTCCCGATAAGGTTCGAGGTACTTTTATTGTAGCACGAGAAGACATCTTGAAGCTCAAGAATTTAATATTGTCAAGAAGACCGAGCCTAACTCACGTAACATCTTTCACAGTAACGTGTGCTTATGTATGGACTTGCTTAATAAAATCAGAGGCCGCAATAGGGGAAGAGATAGACGAGAATGGAGTGGAGTTCTTCGGATGTGCAGCAGATTGCAGAGCGCGACTCAATCCCCCAATTCCTCCAACTTATTTCGGGAATTGCATAGTCGGGTATGTTGCAAGAACAAGGCATGGCGACTTAGCTGGAAAGGAAGGCTTTAAAATTGCTGGGGAATTAATTGGAGAAACCATACAGAAAAGGATGAAGGATGAGGAATGGATCCTAAATGGTAGTTGGTTTAAAGAATATGGTACAGTAGACGGAAATCGATCGCTTACAATTACTGGATCGCCAAAATTTGACTTATATGCTGCTGATTTTGGTTGGGGAAAGCTAGAAAAGTTAGAGTTCGTTTCTGTTAACAATGATAATGGCGTAACGATGTCCCTCAGCAAGTCCAAGGACTCAGATGGAGGTTTAGAGATTGGCTTGTCTTTGCCCAAAACTCAAATGAATGCTTTTGCTGCAATATTCACTCATGGGCTAAGTTTGCTGTAGCAAACTCTTGTTAAAATTCTAGTCAAGATCCAATTCCTTTGCTTTTCCTAGTTAAAATATGCTTTAATGTTAATTTATTGTGGTTATCGAAGTTCATGATAGTGTCAAACTTAGTGTTTGGATTCAGAATTTTAACCTTATGGGTTCCTATAGAAATTTCAAGTTAATATATAATGATAATTAGATTAATGAATTAGGTTCTAAGTTAAATATTCTTATATATTTAATGAATTTTTCAATACAAATACAAGATCTAAACAAAAGTTACTGGGCTCACGGTAACCTATATTTATTATACCGGATTCACCCTTGGTCAAGCCAGCTCAAAATTCATACCATTTTACAGGAGTTGAACTATAGTCGTGGAGGATAATTAGTTGAACACCTTTTGTCAGAACAGCATGCTTAACAAATTTTTGGATGTTATCACTAAATTCTCAAAGCAGGGGTCAAGAATGTAACATGTGTTTCCATTGTAAATCAAACTAGGCTCGTGGTAAACTGGTAATTGTACAGATAACATTTCCACAATTATGGCGAGTATTTATTTACTCTTGTATAGATCACAATAACCCCAATGCGTCTATTCGCATCAGCAACGAATTTGGCGAGAAAAGTATTTTGTCCACAACCGAATTAGTAGGTTAAAAGACTTGTGGAGAGAATTATTTCTGCCACATTTTCCATACAAAGGCGTTGGGCAGTTGTCACTTGTCACTTGTCAGTAAGGTACATTTTAGAAATTATCTTGTCTTCTATACTATATTAAAAGCATAAAGATCTGAGCGAAATATCGTTCGTTTTTTTATTTTTTAAAAATAGAATTAACACTAGACAAAATAGCCTTTTAATTAATTTTCTATAATTTAGGAATCTTCATTCAATTAATTATTTTACTAATATATTAGACTTGCAAATCAACTAAAATTTTGATTCTTAAATCTTTAAATATTTGAGTTATATAAAAATCCCTAAATATTTAAGAACTTAATTTACCCTAGACTTTATATAGCTACAATTTCTGATCCTAAATTAATAGACTACAGTCTTATCAATACGTAAAATATATCATTTATATTAGATAATAGCTGAAACTTATTATTTGCTAGGAATTTAGGATAGCAATTATAATAAGACAACTAAAGAAACCAGATAAGTTGTAGCCATGAAATAACTTGAGCGTGTAGATGTTAGGTTTATGCATGTTATTTCATTCTTTCTTCCTAATTTTTTTAATAATATTAATATTTAGAAAGTACACTAATTAATAATTAGATCAAATTACTAACAAAAATTTAAGAATACAGAAGAAAGAGAGAGAGATTGAGAGACGAAGAAAAGTGAAAAGTGGCTGACAAGAGTCAATGGCACTAATAATTCTATAAAATACAAAAAATATCTAAAAGTAAAATATCATATCAACTTTATTATGTTTTTAAGAATATTATTTTTAATGGATAAAATTATACGGATGAGCTAATACAAAAAATCTGAATCAACAAAAAAATAAAAAATCTAATTTAATTATTTTTTAAATTTACCATACGAGTTAAATTATTTTTATGCTGACAAAAACTTTAGAATATATAAATTTGTTTGATAACAAAAGCATTAGTGGTGAAAAAAATCGGGAAATAGAGCAACACTCGTTATAGTAGAATATTTAAGAGTCAAATAATGAGAAGCCAAACCTACCTCCCGAGATATTTTTGTTAACTTAACAAAACTACCTTCTCTACAAAATTATAAATAATTATCAATTGGGGCGTCGTCGAGGTTGAAATTGAGACGTTGAGACAAGGTCCTAGGTCTTAAATCTCATCAAATAGATTTTTGTCCAACTAAGATGTTAGCAACGTTATTAATTAAAAGAATAAATAATGTCAACAGTAGTCCTAGTATTGCCAATTTTTTTTTAAAACTTATCATTGCCAATAATAATGATGGAAGTTTAATTAGAGTTAAATTTAAAACTTCCAAATTAGCAGTGTCTATGTCGCGAGGGAATAGAAAAAATACAAAATCAGCCGGTTGATCAAAACTAATTGCATTTTTAGTCAAAAGTATATAATATATATATATATATATATATATATATATATATATATATATATAAAAGTTGTAAACTAAGAGTCTACCAAATTATATAGAGAACCTGGTTCTCTATCAATTCCCACAGAACACACACAGAGCGGTAAGTAAATAACACAACAATATTGTACGTGAAAAACTCCCAACTCACGGGATTAAAAACCACGACCTACACTCATAGGATTTCAACTTCACTAATCGAGCAACTTTAAATAACAACCTATACTAAACCTAGGAATTAAATTCTTAATCCCTCACCTACTTGCAATAACTATATTGCAAGCCTCTTTGTAATAACTCTATTACAAAGCAACAAACCTTGACTAACTCTAATCAAGAAACTAAATCAAACAGTGGTTTAAATCTGTCCTACAAAGATACTTCTTGAAAGTAGTGTAGAATTACAAATGAAAAACCAATAACAAAGACTCAACAAACCTAATGACTTAAGATATCTTCAATCTTTGGATCTGGTCCTTGAGGTTGCAGCAGCTTTGTTCTTGAGAAAGGTGGTGGCTAACACTTGAGATGATATGATTTTTGGATTTGCAACAAAATGAAATCACTTGCCTCATGTTGATAACATGTGTGTGTGAGGTCATCAAGGAAGATGTAATAAAGTATCCTTTAGTTTGGCCTTAGCAAGCTACAGCTGTGCTGCTGTACTGCTGCCAGATGGTATAGTACAACAGCTTTACAGCTGTAGAGTTGAGTGCACAACGACCAGAGGAACTGATCCCTATCTACTCCCTCTATTGTTCCCTTATCTGATTTCATTGAGAATTGAACTAGACATCTGACTAATTACTCTGAGCGCAAGCAAACTAATTGTATCAGGTTCCTTATCTAGTCCTCTCATGAAGTTTGTGAAATCATCAAAACAAAAATCGCATAACTTATCAATTTTTTCCTTTTTGATGATGACAAACCCATAATTGATATTTCCCCTAAGAATCAGATTCCTTACATGTACTGATTACTATCTGGTCCTTACCTGGTTCCTCGAGAACCTTTGGCAAATCATCAAAACATGAAATAGCGTAACTTAGAATAATTTTCCCCTTTTTTATATTGACAAATCCAAAATTGATGTCCACCCTGAGAACCAGATTCTTCACATGTTCCCTTGCAGATCAGACCTATAACCAACATGTTATCAGCAACGTTCCCCCTGCGAAGCAGAGCTATCTTTCATGCACACACGACATATCAATTCGATTCTACGCACCCCCCCTCCCCTTGTTGACACCTATGTAATTTCCTCTTTTTGGCATCGTTGAAAAGAATAACAGAAGAAGCACAACTAAAAAGAAGTTCAGCAACATTAACTCATGTCACTTGGGCAACATAGCATAAATAATAACAAGAACAACAAGTGAATGTCATTGCACAAAATAGAGTGATTTCCCATAGTAGAGTAATTATAACAAAAGCACAGTAGTTTCAACAATACAGAATATGACAATTATAAAAACCTAAAGTACCAATGTCGTCAAACATAGGGATCAAAAGAAGATAGGAGTTCAACGGAATTAGGAAGGAGTGAAAGACATGGATCACTTGGTAGTAAGGGGTTAAGGCCTTGATGAGCATGTCCATTCGTTCATTCACAATCCTTTGATCAATGGTCATCTGCTCTCTCAGGCCCTCCACCTGTTTCTTCAATCTTCTATTATCACCCTTTAGTTGAGCATTCTATTCTATCAAGGGTCCACGGGGACCTGGTTCTCTACCTATCTGAGTAGGCTGGACCATCAATCAGATCACCAAGAATCTACCCAAGCTTCTTGATCATGCCCAAAGCACGCCTCAATAGAGATATGAAACAGTCGTATGCAATAATAGAAACCCAACTAAGAGTCGGGTCAAATCCACAGGGAGCTAAGATGAGAGTTAGGGGTATATATTTCAATTTGTGCAATTGGATTATCTAGATTGAACTTCCACAATAAGGATTTGTTTTTATTTATAATTTTACTCTAAAGATTGCAAAATAAAGAAAGAAGACTACCAAATGGGTAAAAAGCCTAGAGTTGTGACCATAACCGAGGTATTTGCCTAATGGGATAATGACTTTAATGCTTATTTTGTTGATTGGGATGTATTATAGCTATCAACTCTAAATTACCCACTCAATAGCTCTCGATCAGATAGTGGTTTTACCCATTTTGGCTTTCGCAAGACCAAATGGTATTGATCAAAACAGTTGATAAAAGCTCAAGTCGGGTTATTACTATCTCTAGGTTGAAACCTCTAATTTGGTTAATCAATCTCTCAATTGACCCAATTCCTTGTTAGCTAAGTTATATTAGACTAGGTCTTTTTTTCTCAAGTGGAGACTAAGTCAAATAGGCATGAATCAATTTTGCAACCATTAATTCTAAAATTGAAGCATGAACTAATCTAAATAATCAACACCTAATGATAAACAAGCACTATATTAGATACCCATAAGGTTTACACACTAGGATTGTGTTACAACCCTAGTAAAAATCTAGTTACTCATACTTGGGTTTGAAAAAAATAAAGAAGAGAAACTAATTAAACTCATAATGGAAGCTAGAAATGATTAAATCTATTGTAAATATACCAAAGCAAAGTAAAACTTCCTAAAATAGCAAAGAAAAACAGCTACAACAACTTCAAAGGTTCAAACTTAACCTAATTTTGTGAAACTCGTCTATTTATACAAGGCCAAAAATTTTAGACAAAAATACTCATTGCGAGGTTCTGCGGCCACACAATTCCATGTGCGGTCCGCAACTTTCTTCATCTGGTAGCAGCTGGAGTTTTGCAGCCGCACATTTATGAACAGTGGCTGCAAGACACCTTTTTTGCGGTCCACAGATTTAGATATGCGGCCGCAAGGCACTCTTATGTGGTACGCAATATTAGGATTGCGGCCGCACAAATCTTGTGCGGTCCGCAATTCACTGAGGCACTGGACTTCGTCTTTTTGTATACTCTTTGATATTCGACCCTTAGCCCAGCTTTGTGGCCGCATAATTTGTGTGCAGCCCGCAATCTGCGCAAATGTCTGCTACATTTTCTTCTTTATTTGAGGCTGCAGCTGGAATTCTGCGGTCCGCATCTTCTGTGGCTGCAGAATTTCTTTTTTGTATCGCACATTGTGTGCTTCTGCGCCTTTTATTACCTTGTGCTTAGAATACTCCTTTTTTAGTCGGATTTCATCTTGGGAGCCCAACTTCCAGCATTCCTGTAATTTTCCATAATTTTATTAGTTTTGGAAACAAATTTAATGCTTTTAAACTGAAACAAAAGCTAAAAGGCGTTAATAAGCAGTCAAAATCCCCATTTATCAACTCCCCCAAACTTAAGTCATTGCGTGTCCTCAAGCAAACAATTTAGTTCCAATCTCCAAAAGTTAAGGGTCATTTCAGCGAGTCGAAGGTGAGCCATCCACACATTAGTTGGGATCAACAATTACCCACACTACTCATATATTATCAAGTAGGCGACAAGTTAAACATTCATGCACATATAGTTCTAATGTGACATTTGAGGTTCAAGAATTGACTTTACTCATCAAGGACTCCTGCTCTATTATGTAGGTCATGGTGCACTCTAATCTCTTCCTCCTCTACTTTCCATTTTCCTGGCTCACATAAGAAATTTAGCACTCAATCCAAAGATTTATGACAGGTTAACTCATCTCTCTCAAGAGAATGTTGCAAGTACGGCTTCAAGCACCATAGGCTTGCCCCTCATATAGATCGCCACTAATGTAATCTCGCTGGGCTTGAAATCAAGTAGGGCTTCTTCCGGGATGTAATGAGGGCTTTTGGATTAGGTTTGGATATAGTATGGGTGAGTGGTTGCACCTTTCCTTAAGCACTCTATTTTTCATTTCTCGGCTCACACTTTGCCAATTCTTTGAGGCACTTTCTTTTTCTTGGGGGACTAGAGAGACTTAACATCACTCTTTCTAAATCATTACATTCATTTTCACCCTCTTTGATTTATCCCTGTTTGGGATCATTACCTCTCTTTAAATCCCTTCAACTCTTCCATTGATTCACTTTTTGTTCTTTTCTTTTCTTTGCCTTTCCTTCTCATAATTTCTTTTCTCTTTTTGTGCCTTGATACCTTTTTCAAGTTCTTCGTTTCTCCCCCAAACTTACGGTTTTAGCCATTTGTTTCACAAGAGTGTTAAAGACAACTCAGGTGCCAAGAGAGGGTCACGATCAAACGGGTAAAGGCTTGTAACGTGGTTGTCAAATGAGAAAGGCTTGAGACTCAAAGGGGTTGACTAGGGATAACAACATTGGTAGGCAATAAAAAGCTCAAACGGGCCAAGGAAAGCCTAGAATCACTTCTCAAGCCAAGCAAAACTTAATATTTTGCCTTAAAATACATTCGGGGCAAGTTTTAGACTTTTCGTACGGGTACTTGGACTAGCAACAAAGTATCTCAACCCCTACATTAGATTGTTAAAGAGGAAAGAGTCGAGGGCCCATGACCACATTCAAAATTGAAAATCACTATGGTTTAATTAAACCACTCGATGGTTGCCAAAGTCAACATAGGAGTCAACAAAGTCACTAACAAGAGCTATTTCTTTCAAAAACCTTGTTTCTAACCGTAAACACGTAGTTAAATGTGTTGGTACCAATTGAAGCATGTTTGATTTGACTCTTCGAGCATGTCTTAATTAGGTCTTTTTATTCATTACTACTACTATTATTACCTAAACACCAAAAACGGACTCATTCCTTTAAGAAGGTTGTCACGCCATCCATCATTGGGATGAGTCACACGGTTCATACAACTACCTTTGGAAAGAACCGTGGCATTAAGAAAACCAAAGGCTTATTATCTTCTAGAACATAAAAAGAAGCTACTAAATCAAATAAAGAAGCTACTAGCTCAAACTAAGAACTAACAAAGGAACAAAAATAAATAAGCTAATAAACAAAAACTACTGAATGTACATTATGAGAGAAAAAGAGAGAATATATACAGAATAAGAAAGAGAAAGAAAATAATATCAAGCTTTTATAGGCCAAATGTTCCAGATGTACAAAATATCATCAAAATAAACTCCACCCCCCTGAATAAAGATAAACATTGTCCCCAATGCCTAACAAAACAGGAGTAAAAGAGGGAAAAGAGTGAAGAAAACTCCCTATGGCTCCTTGGACATCTCTGTGTCCCCAGCGGTGTTACCGCCCTCAGCCTCATCGAACTGAATCTCATCATCCTCAATTCTGGGTGTGACTGGGTTGTGTGAATATCTGAAGCACTGCCTCGGTAATGTCGGCAACAGAGTCTGGCTCCTCAGACTGGCCAGCTGGTGCCACCGATGCTGATGGTGCTGCAGAATTTGGGTCTAAAGGGTGTGGGTCAATCAACATATCAAAAGGGATATCTCCGACTGCAGCATGCTTAGTCACCTGCCTCCGGAGCTTGTCCATTGGCTTCTTACTGGCCTGGGACTTTTTCATCTTCCCTACTTCTTTGCCTAGCTCTTCAATCACTGACCCGTGCTGTACCAAGGTAGCCATGGTGGTGTTCTGGTTCTCTAAGATCTTCTTCAATGTATCCTCAACTTTCTGGGGGAACTGAGGTTCCTGAACAATAGATTGTGCTTCAACAGCACTGGATAAGTCAGACAGCTTTGCAGTTGCTGCCTGCATCCAGTTGTTGAGGCTCGTCAATGTCTGGGAGACTCGCAGCGTAGAAAGTGAAGCAGTAGGCATGGGCACCGACTTCAAAGCCGAAGTGCTAACTAGGGCACGAACTGCAGAAGGGGTTGTGGATGATGGTGGAGGCATAGCTGCACCACTAGAGGAAGGCTCGGTCGAAGTGGATGGAATATCAACTGCCTTCGCAACTACCACAGTTGGCTCATCAGACTGGCCTGTGGTGGTAGACGGCTGACTTTTTCTCTTTGGATTGTTCGCATCTATAAGTGAGTACCATGAGAAAGGCTTCTTCAGCCTCACCTTTGTATCAATGTCCCTTGGTTCCACCCGCGCATCCATAAGATACTCTGTAATGGTGTTGGGGTACCGGTAGGAAGAGTCATCCTGCCGGGCGATCACTGATATGTTGGCCGACATCACGGCACCTACATTGATAGGGAACCCGACCATAATAAGCAACTAAGACTACCCGAGGAATTGGCAAGTGAGTCTCATTTTGACTCGGGTCCAGTCTGCTGAAGACAAATGATTGCCATCCTTTTGCTTTGAAGCTTGGAGTACTCCGTTGACCCAGCGGTGATTATTGGTGGTGGTGGTCCTGGTGCAGCTAGAATCTGCGCTAACCAAGGATGAACTGCATCCCCAAGTGCACACTTTCCAGGTATTCTTTTGGCTTGACATCATCAAAGCCTAAGTATGTGTTCAATATTTGCTGATCAAATCGCACTTTGAGGTTTGGTACATTTGTCACCTTTGTCCCATTTTTGATGTGCGTTACATTAGCGTAGATTTCTCGGACAAGGTATTCCTTAGCATCCATCACACTCTAGGTAAACCACGTCCACCATTTGCGTTCTCTAAACTGCCTCAGCATAGCCGGGTTGTACCTCTCTAGATCTGTGAGTAGGAACTGTCGCTCAAGTGTTAACGACCTCGCTAGTCACCAAGTGCAGAAACTAGTGAAAGTTGCTAGGTTGACGAATTAGTCCTCCCAGACCTCTTTCTTCTTTGTTCATTCAATCCCAATAGTTGTGGCATCTCCCCTTCTACCATCATCGGGTATGTCCTGAATGAGTGTATCATGTGTCAAAGGGACCGGTGCTGCTGAAGGCTCAGAAGCCTGACTAGCACTTTCTGATCCCTCGGAAGTGCAATAGGATGAGGATGGCTCGTCCCTCAGTTGAAATCTCCCTAAATGGTCTGGACTGTATTGCTGGTAGTTCCTGAACAGAGGCTGAGCTGCCCTCTGATACGTCTCTAAACGTGGCGTATGAACTCGTCTCTGAGAGATCTGCATCTCTCCCTCTCCCGATTGTTGTCTTTTTTCAGATTTCTTGCTGTTGGGCACTAGGTAAAGCTCTCTTGCCTCGTCCCCGAGAAGGTTCACCCCTCCCTTTGGAAGTGTTGCCTCTGCCTCTAGATTGAACCATTTTCTGTATCAAGCAAAGACGGTAGTTAGTTGCATTACAATGTAAAGGCATACACAGGAGATAGGCAAGAATACACCAGAAAATATAATGGAGGTCACAGACACAGTACTCTTGCATGGCAAGGATCTGCGGTCCCCACAATTTTATTGCGGTCGTAGATGAAGCCTTGCGGACCGCACAATTTAGCATTGCAGTCGCAAGAGAGAAGTGCGGTATGAACAATTTCACTTGCGGCCGCCACTCAGAAACTCAAAATATGCCAACTCTCTAAAGATAGAGAATTGGATGATGTGCGGCCACAACATGATTTCTGCGGTCTGCACAATTTGACCTGCGGCCGCACATTTAAGTCACAAAAGGTAGACTCTCTAAAGACAATGAAAGGTCTGTTCTGCGGCCGTAATGGGAATTCTGCGGTCCGCACAATTTTTTTGCGGCTGCAGACCCCTTCTTAACTAAAGTTTCCCTAGAGTCAAAATTTGCGGATCGCACAATTTTAGGTGTGGCCACATAATTGAAAATATACGAACAGTCCAATTATTTCAATCTTGGGTTCGCAATTTTTGTGCAAAATTTGACATGATAATAACATGAAGACATGAAATTACGTGGACCCAGACCCTGTAGAACATGTTCTAGTTAACCCACCACAAATTTACCCCCACATGAATGCACAATTTAATTCTATTGACAAATGGCCTTAATATAATTAAGAAGCTACAAATTAAACTAAGAAATAAAAAATTCTAACAAGAAATTGAGGCCTACCAGATATGAATGAGGGCAAGGGATGAGTGATCATAATTGTTGGGCGTGTGGGTAAGATTTACTGTAGTCCCTAACCTTCTATTTGTAGTACATGGTTCTTCCAAGGGCAAGAGAGTGAGTGTGGCCGCACAATTTCATGTGCAGTTCGCACTTTGTTACCTGAGGCTTCAATTGTGGTTCTCCATCTGCGGTCCGCAAAAATTCTACGTGCGGCTGCAGATTTCTTGTTGCGGCCGTAGATTTCCTCTTGTGGTCACACATTGACCTTTTCTCTGACAGACTAATTTCAGAGAGTTTTCATTTTGCACCCTTCATTTGAGTGGTTTGCAATTGTAGTTATGCAGCCGCAGTGTTCTTTTTTCCATAGCAGACCAAATTGTGCGGTCCGCGCTTCTTTCAATACTTAGCCTCATTTTTGTCCACAGTCCTTATAAGTCACACTCAACCCTGCAGCACAGTTCAAATCAAGTTAGCACAAAAAATAACACCTAACTACAAAAGAGAAACAGACAAAAGAAAAAGAAACATGGGTTGCTTCCCAAGAAGTGCATGATTTAACATCGCGGCACGATGCAGACTATCATTAATTGAAATGAATGACTGCTACGATGTGGCCATCTCCAACTTTTTTTAAATAGTGCTTCACTTGGTGACCATTGACTCGTAATACCTTATTGTTTTTGTTCTTCAAGTCCAATGCACGAAAAAGTGTCACACCCACAATTTCAAAAGGACCACTCCATTTAGACTTTAACTTCCCGGGAAAGATCCTCAACCTTGAGTTAAACAACAATACAAGATCTCTCACCTTGAACTCTTTGTTCCAAATGTATTTGTCATGAATATTTTTCATCTTTTCTTTGTACAGGGACGAACTAGCATAAGCATGGTACCGGAACTCATCCAATTCATTCAAATATGCAACCCTCAATTTAGCGGCTACATCCCAATCAAGATTCAACTTATTTAGAGTCCACATGGCCTTGTACTCTAGTTCCACAGGAAGATGACTACTTTGCCGAACACCAACCGGTAAGGCGACATTCCGATAGGTGTTTTGTAAGCCGTCCGATAAGCCCATAATGCATCATCAAGCTTATTGGACCAATTTGTCCAGTTAGCATTCATTGTTTTGGACAAAATACTCTTTATTTCCCGGTTGGAGACTTCCACTTTTCCGCTAGCTTGTGGATGATAGGTAGTCATAACTTTATGAGTAACACCATACTTGCTAAGTAAAGTGTCGAAAGCCTTGTTGCAAAAATATGACCCCCGATCGCTTTTAATAGCCCACGGAGTACCAAACTTTATGAAAATATTCTTCTTCAAGAACGCCACCACACTTCTCGCTTCATTGTTGGGTATAGCAACAGCCTCCACCCATTTGGACACATAATCACCCGACCAAGATGTAGGTGTTTCCACAAGAACTCACAAAAGGGCCCATGAAGTCAATATCCCACACATCGAAAATATCAATCTCTAAGATGGTGGTGAGGGGCATTTCATTTTTCTTTGAGATTCCACCGGCACTTTGATATTCATCACATTTTTTCACTAAATCACTTGCGTCCTTGTAAAGAGTGGGCCAATAGAAACCGCAACTTAGCACTTTGGCCGCCGTTCTTGCTCCACCATGGTGACCACCATATGGCAAAGAATGACAAGTCCCAAGAATTTTACCTTGCTCTTCTTCCGGTACACATCTTCTAATCACGTTGTCCGTACAAATCCAAAAAAGGTATGGTAAATCCCAATAATAATCTTGACAATCCCGTCTGAGCTTCTTCCTTTGGCACCTCTTTCATTGAAATAGCGAAGAGTTGCTCATCAGGGAAGGAGTCACTGATTTCAAGGCCATCATACGGCCTTCCCTCCTCCTCCAAACGAGACAAGTGGTCCGCCACTTGATTTTTACTCCCTTTTCTATCTTGGATGTCAATATAAAACTCTTGAAACAAAAGCACTCATCTCATCCACCGAGCTTTGGAATCTTTCTTGCTCATAAGATAACAAACCGCCGCATGATCCGTGTAGACAATAACTTTCGCACCCACTCAAGTACGGGCAGAACTTCTCAACACAATGGCAAGGAGCTCTTTTTCCGCAACAGTATAGTTGACTTGAGCACCATCCATGGTCTTACTAGCATAGTAGACCGGATGAAAAATCTTTTTGATGCGTTGCCCCAAAACAACCCTAACCACTACGTCACTTGCATCATACATGAGTTCAAAAGGGATACTCCAACTGCGGCCGCAAGGCAACTTTTCTACAATCTGCAGATTTAAAACAGCGGCCGCAAGGCACTCTTCTGCGGTACACAATATTAGCATTGCGGCCGCATAAATCTTGTGCGGTCCACAATTCACTTAAGCTCTAGACTTGATCTTTTTGCATACTCTCTGATCTTCGGCCCTTAGCTCAGCTTTGCGGCCACACAATTCGTGTGCGGTACGCAATCTGCGCAAATGTCTGCTACATTTTCCTTCTTTATTTTCTGCCACAGATGGAATTCTGCGGTCCGCAATTTCTTCTGCAGACCGCACATTGTGTGCTTCTGTGCCATTTATTGCCTTGGTCTTGGACTACTCTTTTTTGAGTCAGATTTCATCTTGGGAGCCCAACTTACAGCATTCGTGCAATTTCGCACAATTTTATTAGTTTTTGGAATATAATTCAATGCTTTTAGACTGAAACAAAAGCTAAAAGGCATTAATAAGCAGTCAAAATCCCTACTTATCACTTCGCCTTATCAAGATCACACTCAATCCCAATTTTTACTTCTTCCTCATAAATGTTGGGACTTGGAGGAAAAAAGAGGTGTTTCTATTTTTGGAACTCAATAATGTCAAGAAGTTCCTCTATTTTTCAGCAATATCAGAGTCAACACTCTGCCTAATAGCACTTTTTGAGACTTTAGAGTCTTCTGCCTCTCCAAACCCGATAAGTCAACATTTTGCTTCTGTAAGGAACCAGGTTCCTCACTCACACAACCTTTCTTTTTCCTGAGTGGCCATGTCTCCCTATTCTTCTTATTAATCTGTTCACCCTTATCATCTCTTGCATCTTTCTCAGCCGACTTTCTTTTCTCCATTTTGATCTTTTCTGAATTTTTTCTCACACATGAAAATTTTTCGGCTTCATTCTCTCTTCTATATTAACCACATCAACAACACCACTTCATCATCTATCAGCCCACTTTTTATCAATCCTTTTTACTAGATCAGAAGTTTGTTTAAACATAGAGCTCAAAAAGAAGTCATCATCAGAATTAATGTCCTGAGACGGACTAGAGGGATCAGGTCCCTCATTTAGTTTCCTTTTTCTAGCACATTGATGAATGGATTCAGGTTGTAATGCGGAGGCCAACAAAAAGGCTACAAGGCTCAAAATTGGGTACTAGTGATAGTCATAATGCACAGGTCGGCTGAAAGAGGCTAGAAAGGTTTTATCACTACTAAAAAAAAGCCTAAGATCACTTCTCTAACTTAGCATACGTATTATAGGCAACGAAGAACCAACCGGGCAAGTTCTAGATAGCAGCAATGAACACGAGAATTATCGAACAACGAGCTCACACACACCGGCACAACAACTGTTTGGTTAACATAGTTTACAGCTTTGGAATGCGCACTTAGTGACTCGGGGCTTTCCTTGTGTCTACAATCACAATTATAAGTAGCCCTAGAGTTACTGAGCGAGCCTCAATTTCACTAGATTGATTTGTTCTAGGGTTCTATACTTCACTTCTGGTTTCATACTTGTTTGTCCACCTACATACCATCCTGGTCAATGTACTTTCTACTCAACAGCCCGGTTCTACTATTACACCCTTGAAAAAGAACCCGACAAAAGAAAAAACAAGGGGAATTTATTGCTAACTATTTACTTACAATAACATATACACACAAAGCACAAAACATTACTGTCTAAGCATATACAAATGTCATCCACAATTCAATCAACATATACAGACCACAGCATAAATGTAAGGCTACCACACCCCCAACTTAATCACATGCATTGTCCCCAATGCAATAATACTAAAAGCTGTAAAGGACAAGGGGCTCCCTGGAAGCGCAATTGCGCGAAGAGATTAGCCTATTGCGCTGCCGGTGCTGGAGGAGGAGATTGAGTCTGGTCCGAAGCCGAAGGAGGAGCCGCTGAACTGCTGCTACCATCTCCCGCCGAAGGAAATCTCTTGGCAGCCTTATCTATCAATGAGCGCTCAATGGCAGCGGCAATGTCTGCCTGCTCCTGTTCCTCCTCTGCTGTAGGCATCATAATTTCTTTTCCTTTTCCCTGTGGAGGAGGGGGTGCACCCGCATCAAGCTCATCGCTGGCTTCCTCAGAGTTGTCCTCTTCAGATTCTGACCACCCTTCCGAGGTCTCATCATCAGGAGATTCCACCGGTATGGTAGGGGCGGGAGGCTGCGACACTTTAGCAGCTGACGGTGGGATGTCCGTCATGAGTGTCGTGAAGTCAGTCCCAAGTTGGCCTGGCCGGCACCCTGGTTACCCTCATTGGGGAGGATGGATGAGATATCGAACTCCAGATGTTGCATCTTCTGGAGATCGGTCTTTAATGATTTTACATCCTCCTGTAGTTGGGGTAGACCCCTCATCCACCTTTCATGCTATCAACCCTCGATTCCAGCTTTGACAACCTTTCTCCGAATTCCAATTGTTGCTGTAGCAACGGAGTCAATGCTTGTTTTACCAGCGAAGGCAATGATTTCAAGAGCTGGTCCATTTTAGAGTTAGTATGCTGAACAATTAGACCCATTCTTGAAATGGCTGGCACGTGTGAGGTGGATGGGCCGGTGGTAGCTGATGGTGCAGGTGCTTCAGTAGCAGTGGGAGATGTAGGATCTTGAGGAGATAGGAGGTTTTGCGCGTCAATTTCCTCTATTGTGGTAGGTGCAGGGGCCGATGCATCGCTGATACAAGTGATATCAATATTTCTCGTAGATTTCCCAAGTCTGTCTTGGTGAGGTAGGAATAGGACATCCACCTCTTGTCAAAGTGTGGTGATCAGACTTGGAAAAGGGAGTGAGGTAGCCTGCTGAATCGCTCTGATGCCAATTTCTTGGAATATGAGGCTTCCCACATCAATCGCAACCCCCTTCATTATGCAGGCGATGAGAAGTGCCTTCTCAATGCTGATTTCTGTTTCGTTTCTGGAGGGTACGAGATGGGAAGTGATGAAGCTGAGCTAATATTTGGCTTCCCGTGTGAGATCCTCTTTGTAAATTTTTCTTCCAGGATTGATCCAAGCTGGAACCCCCTTTGCAATAGTGGATGCTATCCATCCACGCTCATGTTCTCTGTTGGAGAACCTTGCATCATACTCTGCTGTGCCTGCTTCCCAGTTAGGGAAGAATAATTCGTTGATATGGTTGCTGTCACAGAACACAGCTTTCCCCCGCACCTGGACAATACCGGTGAATAGTCTGTTGCGTCTGTGATATGGTGTTCGTGATGCTCCATATGACGCATAGAACTCCCGGACCATCGTCTCATTGTACTCCTTCTGGTCCGTGGTGAAGTACTCCCAGTTCCTCCTTTTAATGTTATCCAGGATGTGAGGATAATGTTCTGGGAGTCCATTCAGGCTTACTCTTTCTCCGGTAGAATTCTTCTTTTTGCAAGCGCCTCCCGGAATAAGGTTCTTGAACCTTCAACTTCAAAACGAAGCTGAAGGTCATCTCCTTTCTTCCTTCGTGCTTCGGCAACTAAATCCACTTCCGGGAAACCATCCTCCTCTTCAGACTGGGAGCTGGTCGGTCTATCTGCATCTTTCTTTACTCGCTTGGCTTGTTCGGATGTTTTAGTGGTTGAAGGCCTTTTTTTGTTGGAATGTTTCTTTGCCATGTCTGCATAAATAGTATATGTTAGTGACATCATTATTTTTCGAGAAAAGACAAAAACAGGAGAGATAGGTAAAGTGTGTCAAGAATGCGATGTGATCTGCGGTCGCAGAACTAGGTCTGCGATCGCATAACCACCGCATTCTTCATCCCTGTTTGTGAAAAGTTCTGGGTCTGTTTGCGGTGAGTCTGCGGTTCGCAGAGTTAATCTGCTATCGCAGACTTACCAATTTTTCATCCATTGCATTGCTAGAAATTCTGGGTGTGTTTGCGGTGGGTATGCGGTTCGCAGACCCAATCTGCGATCGTAGATGCTCTGCATTAGTCGTCTTCCTCAAGTCACTAGGGTTGAGGAACTGCGACCTAAATGCGGTCCACATTTTGAATATGTGGATCGCAAAATTCTTCACTATCCCAAGAATAAGCAACCCATTGATAAATCAAACCCAAAAGATTGGTATTCTACTCATTGAAAGAAAATTCACGACTAGGGTTTTCTACACTTTGAACTTCTTCATCAAAAAACTACGCCTAGCGTTTAAAAACCACAACTTGAAGGTGAAGATGAAGAGTACATACCTTGAAATAGATGGGTGCCCCTAGATTAATGGTAGGTGAGCTCTTTGCCTGATGTGGAATATTCCGATGAAAGTAGTCGGAATTTTTCTCTGTTTCCGTCGGATGTTTTGTTTGTTTGTGGTATTATTATTATTTTTTTTCTTTTATACTTAGTATGAAGGGACAAATTGGGAAAATAATGGGAACACATACCTGACAGGTCTGCTACGGAAATGCGGTTCGCAGATGGAAATGCGAATCGCATTTTTGCACATTCCATCGCGTTTTCACTTGATTCATGAGCAAAAGTTTCTGTATCTGTCTGCGATTGAAATGCGGTTCGCAGAGTTGAAATGCGAACTGCAGATTTTCGACTTTCGTCGCATTTTTGCTTAGTGTTCTTGCTCAACTTTCTGCCTCACAATGCGATGAGAATTTCGCATAACGCAAATGCGAACCGCAAATTTGTTGATTTGTGTTGCATTTTTGCTTACGATTTTTGCTCAACTTTCTGCCGCACAATGCGGCACAAATGCGATTCGCATATAAGAAATGCGATCGCATATGTGCTACATTTTTCTCTTCGACATTCTTCTGCAATTGCAACAACTTCTCGCTCATTCTTGTGTTCATTCATCCCAATCCTGTATCTAGAAACCCTTCAAACAAAACTAAGTACACTTATAGATAAATATATAACGAAAAAGAAGAAAAGTGCAATTTAATCAAACACAAAAAAAAAAAACTGACTGATACCACACATGGGTTGCCTCCCATGAAGCGCTTGATTTAACGTCGCGGCACGACGATGCTAGGACATCTCAGCACTCATTCCGTAGGCGGAACTTGATCATCTTGTAGAGCCAGCTGCTCTACCACGTGTTTTTATCCACCTACACCCAGATAATGTTTGATTCGCTGCCCATTAACATTAAAAGTTCGGAGCCCATCCTCCGATGCCAATTCGACAGCTCCAAACGGGAATACATTTACAACTTTGAATGGTCCCGACCATTTGGACTTCAGCTTCCCTGGAAATAATTTCAGCCTCGAATTGAATAACAACACCAGGTCTCCCGCTTTAAACTCTCTCTTTAAGATCTTGGAATCATGGACGAACTTCATTCGTTCTTTATAGACCGCTGCACTCTCATAAGCATGAAATCTGAATTCCTCCATTTCATTCAATTGGGCGAGTCTTAAGGCTCCGGCCTCTGCCCAATCCATGTTTAATCTTTTTAAAGCCCACATAGCTTTATGCTCGAGTTCAACGGGTAAATGGCACGCCTTTCCAAAGACTAACCTATATGGGGATGTACCAATCGGAGTCTTATAAGCTGTACGATATGCCCAAAGAGCATCATCCAGCTTTCTTGACCAATCAGTCCTATTTGCGTTCACAGTCTTAGAAAGGATACTCTTGATTTCTCTATTTGAGACTTCGACTTGGCCACTCGATTGCGGATGCTAAGGTGTGGCCACCTTATGCTTGACCCCATACTTGTCGAGGATACCTTTGAACACTCTGTTACAAAAATGTGAACCTCCATCACTGATGATGGCTCTTGGAGTGCCGAACCTGGTGAAAATATTCTTCTTTAGGAACGTGGTTACACTCCGAGCTTCGTTGTTTGGCAAGGCAACGGCGCCAAAATTTGATCCTCTCAAATTACACCTTTACAATAGTGTAAGCGATCGATGTCAAATATAGTAACCCAACGAGGTTGGGGTCGAATCCCACAGGGAATAGGCGTGAAAAAATTATCCGATTAAAGCAATACTATACTTAGTCGTAATTCGATCAAGTAACCAAATAGAGTAAATTAATGTTGAGTACGTAAAGTAAAGTAAACTAATAGTTGCAGCTCGAAAATGATTTGAAAGTAAAAATATGAAGTTGAGATACTAAGGTTGTGTTCCCCCTAATGTAGTAGAATGTATTGATATTGATATTGACTTCCGTTCTTGATATGCAATTGGTTCGTGTTAACGTGTTATCCAATGTTTCCCAACACTTAGATGACGTATCCTCTTATGATTCTCCCGAATACTAAAGAGTCAAACTTAAGAACACCCAATTTTGCGCCAAGTTGAAATCTACTTATTCCTAAGTAATTTCGTTAAACAAGAGTTAAAGTCTTGGATTATTGTTATTTATCTCTACCAAACTCTATCTCACTTTTCCAAGATATGATAGTGTAAATTGGCACTCGTTAATGTTTGCAACTGCTAACGATTAACTTAAGAACAAGAGACAAATAAATATCAAGTTTCTTTCGAAATTGAAATCAATATCAACCTATCAATAACATTCCACCCATCTAGGGTTCACAACCTTAGCATTAGAATTTAGCTACACATGTTAAAAACTGAAGAACAAATAAACATAATTGAATTCATCTTACAACAATCTTGAATTCTCTCTTTTGATCACCCAAAAATATCTCTAAATTCGAAAATAACCAAAAGCGGTATTTTGCACTTTGAATTCTGACTCGTCTCTCTTCACACAACCCTAGAAAAGCTATTTATAGAGGCTCAAAAACCGAGGCGAGCAGAAATAACATCTGACCTGGTTACTCGTCTGCGATCGCATTCCTGTCCCAGAACAGGAATGCGGTCCGCAGAGTCTTCACACTTGATCGCAGATCACACCAAAACTTTTCCTTCTTATTGCATTTGAGAATGCGGTCCGCAGAGTGATTCTGCGATCGCGATCCCCCTCTAGTTTTCATCTTCAAACTCTATCCGTGTCTGCGATGAAGATGCGGTTAGCATTTCCATTCTGCGGTCGCATTTGTGACCCCATTCTTACTTGAACTTTGGCTTGAAGTACTATCTGCCTTTGCGATTTAAATGCGAATTCTGCGACTCGCATATCTACTTTGCGGTCGCAGAATTGCACCTGCTGTAATCTTGATCTCTATTCTTGCCTTTGGACGGCTTTTGGACTTCTCTTCACGCTTCTGGGTCTCTTCCATCCATATACTGAAATTACACTAAAACTAAGTAAATATCATGATAATTAACAGGTGGAACAAGCAATTTCTAAACAAATAATATCAATATGTGCCGAAATTACCCGGCACATCATACATTCACCAATTCCTCCATTCTTCAAGGCTTCTACAAACCTGGCAATAATTTTAGCCTCACTCTCTAGAATATCAGATCTACCCCCATTCTCTTTTAATTGAATTCCCATCAAAATCTACCAAAGACTTCTTAGGGTTTTGATTCAGATGGAGCTAGGATTTTGGAAGATGACAGAGTTGGGTTCACTTCTAATATATTTGGAGAGAATGATTCTTTTGGAGACGAGGTTGATTTTGGTTTTGAAGAAAAAAATCGATTTTGGTTGGGTGTGAGAGAAGGAAATGATTTTTTTGGGGCAACGGCTGAGTTCAAAAAAGGTTTAACATTTTGGACTTCAAAAATTTGGAGAGAGGGGGGAATAAATTAATGACATGATACTTCAGCAGTTTAAAAAGGCATATAAGTATTGAAGAGACTACTAACCTGAGTCTCAGGAACCAGGTTCCTTGACGGTTTTTGAAAATTTGAGCAAAAACTCCAAGAAGTGCAAAATGTAACTCTTACTTGTTTTGTCCTGAAACTGTCATGTATGTATACTTATAACAGTATAGATTTGAGTTAGATGTCGCCAAAAATACTTTTGAGAATTGTATCTTTCCTTCTTAACATAGCCAATCATTGAAGGACCAGGTCCTTAGTTAAGCTTGACCAACCCCAACTCCAGACGATTTCTTTCAAAGTGTTCCCTGCTCAGCACCTTGGTGAAGATGTCTGCTACCTAGTCCTCCATATTCTAGAACTTCATACAAATCAAATCCTTTTCAACATTATCCCTCAAAAAGTGCTTTGTCCTCTTGTGTTGTACTTTGTTCAAGCTGTTAATGCACCAAAGTCATCCAATTGTTATTTGATCCACAGCAGTTGGGCACAACAGGAGGCAGCTGCCACATATTCAGCTTCTGCAGTATAGAGGGCCACAGAACTTTGTTTCTTTGTACCCCATAAAATCAAGAAATATCCCAAAAAGTGTGGCATGCCCGATGTACTCTTTCTATCCACCAGATAATCAACATAATCAACATGAGCATACCCAATAAAGTCAGAATTATCTCCTAAGGGTAGAGGACCAGATCCTGCGTTCCTTTAAGATGCCTAGAAAATCTTTTGCCAGCTTTCAAATGAAATTCTTTAGGACTTGATTGGAATCTAGCACACAACCCAACACTAAACACAGTGCCAGGTCTATTGGTTGTTGAGTACAAGAGAGATCCAATGATACCCCAATACATAGTTTTATTGACAGGTGAACCAGGTTCGTCCATGTCTAAACGAGTGGCAATAGCAATGAGAGTATCAGTGGTGTTTGTGCTTTCAATCTCAAACCTCTTTAGAGGCTCCTTAATGTATTTCTCATGACTTATGATCGTTCCCTCATAGGTTTGCTTCACTTGTAGCCCTAGGAAGAAGTTCAATACGCCCATCATGCTCATCTCAAACTCGGTTCCCATAAGCTTTGCAAACACCTCACGTAGGGAATCATCTGTTGTACCAAAAATGATGTCATCAACATAGATCTGCACAATCAGCATGTTCCTCCCTCTTTTCTTCAGAAAAAGAGTGTTCTCAATTTTACTTCTAGTGAAATCATTCTCCAGAAGGAACATGGACAATCTTTTATACCATGCACGAGGGGCCTGCTTCAATCCATATAAAGTTTTGTCAAGCTTGAATACATGTTCACAATGTTCATGGCATTCAAAACCGGGTGGTTGTTTGACAAAAACCTTCTCCTTCAGAAAACAACAATATAATCATGTAATTTAACCAAAACTGAGCTAGAATAACTTACCCCAATCCACATGATGAAAATCGCCTCAAAAATCGCTTCAATCCGAGCTCCATAGCTCTAAATATGTTAAATTGGCCGTAACCTCAAAATATAGCTTTTGTCCAAGCATTTACTCTTCACAACCGTGAAGCATTTTCCAGCCCAAAATTGCCCTTCGCGATCGCGGAAATCCAACCGCGATCGCGAAGAACAAACTCCCGAACTCTTCTAGATAGGCTCTAGTATAATACTCATAATTGTTTGTATAAAACTCCAAATGACAAATGGTTTGACTTTATGAAAACTAGACATCAACGGCTACAACTTTCATTTTTGATTATCTCCAAATTCCTTATAGATTGCAAAATATAAGCTTTCAAAGTCGGGTTAGTGCGGTAGAAATTTTGTTCTACGCGATCGCAAAAAGGCTTCCGTGATTCATAAGGCCCCAAACTGTTGTTTGCTCTTCGTGAACGTGACCAATGTTCGCGATCGTGATGCAAACCTCTATAGCAAAAAACCAGCAATTAAAAATGGTCTAGAAATGATCCGAAACCACCCCGAAACTCACCCAAGCCCCTTGGGATCCCGTCCGAACATACCAACAAGTCTCAA
This sequence comes from Nicotiana obtusifolia, assembly GCA_002018475.1. Lineage (NCBI taxonomy): Eukaryota > Viridiplantae > Streptophyta > Magnoliopsida > Solanales > Solanaceae > Nicotiana > Nicotiana obtusifolia. The sequence goes on from MCJB01051086.1 coordinate 261,335, forward strand.
AACATATTACGGACCTACTCCAGGCCTCAAATCATATCTTGAAATCACGAATAGTACCTCAAATCGTACTTAAGGAACTTTGAATCTTCCAACTTCCGAAACTCGTGCCAAAACGTATCAAATCAAGTCCGATTGACCTCAAATTTTGCACACAAGTCATAAATGACATAACGGACCTATTCCAAGTTCCAGAATTGGATTTCGACCCCGATATCAAAAGGTCAACTCCCGGTCTAACTTCTAAACTTTCAATTTCTTGTTTTCACTATTTCAAGTCTAATTTAATTACGTACTTCCAAATAATTTTTCGGACACACTCCTAAATCCATAATTGCCATACGGAGCTATTGGAATCATCAAAACTCAATTCCCGAGCCATTTACACATAAGTCAACATCCGGTCCACCTTTCAACTTAAGCTTTAAACCTTGAATTTCATTCTTCCAAACTAACCCCGAAATACCTGAAAATCAAAACCGACGATTCACACAAGTCATAATAAATCATATGAAGCTATTCAAGACTTCAAATAGTAGAAAGGAGCGTAAATGCCCAAAACGACTGGTCGGGTCGTTACATTCTCCCCCACTTAAACATTCGTTCATCCTCGAACGTGGCAAGAGTTGTTCCTAAGCCCTTAAATCACTGTTCCACCTTACCATGCACATACCTGGGGGTGATACCATATCACTCTTTTCCATATAGGTCTGACAACATAACATAATTGAAAATCAGTAATTTAATTTTAGCCCATAAACCTTGGACCTCAATTTCTAACACCCGAAATTCTTTTCAAGATCTGAATCTCACATCTACACACTGTATAAGCTTGAACAAGATGTATTAAGCCTTAACTATAACTCCAGATATAATCACACAACATACTACACAGCTCGCATACTCGCAGCACCATTCCCGATCACAATAACTACTCAAAACCAACCTGGTACTAGTATTAAACCCCATATCAAACAAAACCTCATTCCAAAACCTTCTTACACTGCTGATAATGAAAGAAACACGTGGAATATCATAACCACTTATCAGATCAACAAGTCAGGGAGCTCTCTCGCTGCAACTAGAACCAAAATCACTTTCTAAGTCGACTTTCGATATTATCCTCCTAAATATACGATAATCAAATCCGATAGTACCCATTCTAGGTCCAATGACCTTATTTTTATCAAACACAATTATTCCACAGACATGCCACACCAATATAACTCAAGACACAAACTGTGCAATTCGTGTACCCAAAAATGAAAAGTGTCTCAAAGAAGAGAACTGTTTCACAAGTTCAACAAGCACCACCATAACCGCAATGCTAGGAACTCATCATTTATAGCAGAACCAAGATACACGAATCAAATAACGGTGACCATCTCTTCTAGATCCCACATTAACATCAACCGCACGGCATAGTCATTTTTGGATTATCATACATGAGAAATCAAACAAGTACACATGTATATGATAATTGAAATAAGACTCTTATGCTCCTGGACTGGTATAAATAACACGCCATAGAGTAGGCATGTGCAAAGTGTGCTATCACAATTCATATCGGCGAGTTAACGCAGAACTAGTAACTAACAAGTTCATTCAGAAAATTAGCCTCTTTCTAACCTCTAGTATAGCCCAGATAGTTCTCAACAAAGGTATAAATACGAGAACATTATAACTTTAGTCTTAACAGCCAACTCTAGGCATATCATAGCCTAAGCATTCTCGAGTATGAATACTTGCCCCGATGCCCGCACATGGGCTCAAACCCCATACATATACGTACTCATAGCGCATAGCTATCACAAATAATTAATGCAACTAGTGCCTCCAATGAGTTTAAATAAAATACTCACCTCAAACAGACTGCAACCCTGAGGAATCACCGTAATTGGTCCCAACTCTAGCACTCGAATGACTAACACATCTTTCATGCATGTGTATCCGACGAGGAATACTTCCATAATTCTTCCGTACCACATAGCAATAATTGGAATATCAACAATCTATCAACCAGGTGAGTACTGCAATACCGATGAACATTCGTAAGTCAAAGCAGAATGCGCCTTCTGAAATACTCACCCTTCTCAGGGATTACCGAGAAGTTATAACATTTATCTAAATATCTTAAACTGACCATTTTGACCAAAATTTGTGACCTTCCCTTCAAGATGGAACTGCCACCTTGTACATGTAAATCTTAATCCCCCACAACACACCACATCTATCATGCCATCATGTGAAAAGCACGAGAATCTCATTATCAACTCTGAGTCACCAGCAATTTACATATCTGGTTAGTTAGAAACCTTCCTCTTGCTTCCTTCCAGGGGAAATCACAATACACAACACGTTCCCCGCACCGGTAGACAATATCCGGTTCAAACAATGGCAGAAACCATCAAGAACACTTTGAAATCCATTTGCACATAATCAAGCTATCAGAACTGAATTCCTCTAACTCGACCAAGCCACGCAAGTCACCAAGCCCAAGAATATTGTCACCAAAACATCTATAAAGTCTCACCACATCATAATTACCCCCCATAAATACCACAACTGAAACACCCACTCTGAAAATACCTTATGTGAATTTAAAATTGTTCTTTTACCTTTATTATACTAGAATGTGGAATCCATAGTCATACAGCATTGCCGCAAGTCCCGCACCATCAAATGCAAATCTCAAATTCTATCCACACAAAAGTCAGGAAAAATTCTCAATTGCTATACATAGATCTCGAACCCATTAGAACCTTCTCGAGAGTCAACCATCTTGCTCAAATCCAAATTGCACTGTCCAAACGGGCCGAAAGACACATACCCCATTAGCACCACAACCCCCAAAGAAGTAAATCTGCCGTAACACCACCAATCAAATTCATACTTCGTGCGCACTACATCCTTCAAAATAACAACTTAATCATTCCATGATTTTCATATTTTCATAAAGTGCAATATAACGCGTATCCAGGAATTTCCTTACTCGAGTCATCTTCGATCTCAACCTCTGCAAGTCGTAACTAATCCACAAGTATGCCTCAGACCAAGACTAAAATTTAACATATAACCATGAAATTGAATTGTCAATAGTAGGCTCCTCCACTTGGCTCAAAGCCATAGAACAAAACACTCGATAACTCACAATACCCATACTCCATTACTGCCATAATACCGTAGTGAAATTCAACTAAATTCTTCACAAGATCATGCAACGCAACCCATACAGTACCTCAATTCATCTGCTAAGCTCGCCTTCATTCTCGTGACGGTCAGGTCGACTTCCTTGACCATTTCAAATTCAAATAACACATACACCCCGCTGGTAGAAAAGAAAGCCTTCCCACAATATCATAATGATCTCACATCCGTACTTTACCCCGTAGGTGATAACCCACCTCCTTAGCTTCAAACTGATATCTCTCCATAACCTTTCACAGCCACAACTACTACGCCATCACTTAATCATCCTGGGTCGGAACTCACCACAAGACATGAAAAATCTACTTCGTTCCACAATTAAACAACATGAAAAATCTTTCAACACACTCATAACTCGAGACTATACGTCACATCAAGACAAAAATCAAGCACCCAATAGTTTTTTTCATAGCCCAATTAGACTCTTTCCGTCATATTCAAACTATCTGGACACATCCCCAAGTCACATCATATTCATCATATGGTCACCCAACCACTCATCGAGCCACAATTCCACTAGTAGGGACACTACCATACTTATAAGTCCAAAAGCACATGCTCATATAACTGAAACTACCGAGCCTAAGCTGTGATCCTAACCTAGCCTTAAGTCCTTCAGACTGGCCCACTACCAAAACATAGAATACACATCTCGCACCTCATCCATAAAATTCACAAGCCGGCAATGCACGGTTGATACCGAGCGCTCACATGCGCACACAAATGCGTGTAAGGAATTCAAAGAGTTATGTTTCAAGCTGAATGAATTACACACGTTAAGTAAAGAAAGATGAGAAAGTATTCTAAATGCCTTGTAGCCTCTCGAAGATAAGTATGGATGTCATCATACCGATTCGCAAGACGCTACTAGACACTTGCTCATGACTTGTAGAACCTATGAACCTAGAGCTTTGATACTAACTTGTCAGGACCCAAAATCCAATTAGCCGTGATGGCACCTAACCTCACCCGCTAGGTAAGCCAAATAACAACAATCCTATTAAATATATTTCACTGACTCTAATACACTCCCCAAGGACTAGTAGTACAAATCATGAGTTTCTAAGATTAGAATTTACAAAGCTGGTGTGAAATAGAATTACGTCATCTATTTGAAATATACATGAACATATTTAAAAAATAACAATAAAGCTATGAGAACAAGAGGCGGCTGTGACTGGATCGCAGGTACATCTTCTATGTTAGCTCTCGCAACGTACACCAGCATCAACATCCAAAATCTGCACGCAAGGTGCAGAAGTGTAGTATGAGTACAACCCACCCCATGTACTTAATAAGTAACAAACCTAACCTTAGGTTGAAAGTAGTGACGAGCTGGGATAAGGGTCAGAGTCCAACTCCAATAACTAATAACATCTCATAACAATACAATTTAAAGCAGAACAAGTAATAATTTAATAATAAAATACTCAGCTCATATAAAATTCAAGAAAAATAAATATTTTCTTTTCAATATAATAGTAAAACTCAAATCTTTTGCCAAAATCACCCAAAATACGAGTAAGTCTGAAACATGTGATTTTTCACAAAAACTTTAACGACGGATAAGAAATCTCATTATCAGATGGTATGAGGAAAAATACTTCTCTACGCCTACATATCAAGTATGCATGTCTAATGCAATGCAGCATAATGATGAACGCATGTACTCACACTCTCAGAGTACTCAATCTTATGGTACTATATATGGCCAATCCAGCCCAGGGAAGATATATCCCAAATATATACATAATAACTGACATTCAGTCACTCAGTACTGTACAGGGCCAATCCAGTCCAGGGAACTCTATCCCAAATATAATAAAATCAACTGCGCTCTCTGTGTGGGGTGCCGACTCCGTAGGGGCTCCTTTAGCCCAAGCGCTAAAATTCGCACGGACAACTCACGTGCTATAGTATAAATATCTGGATAATAAACAAAAGGGGCGCTCCTGAGGAACCGCCTCGTAGTCCCAAAACTAAATATGCAACAGGGGAGCTCCCGAGGTACCGCCTCGTTGTCCCAAAAGTAAATATGCAACAGGGGAGCTCCCGAGGTACTGCCTCGTAGTCACAAATGTAAATATGCAATAGGGGAGCTCCTAAGGTACCGCCCCGTAGTCTAAAAAGTAAATATGCAACAGGGAGCTCCCGAGGTACCGCCTCGTAGTCCCAAAAGTAAATACACCACTCATAACCTATGAAACGACAAATTTACAACAAGGAATCCTACAGTTAAAGACTGAATACGAAATCAAGGAAACAAGTAATTCAACTAAGCATGTTGCACAAATTACAAGTAAGAGTTAAAACACGTAGACATGCGACATTAGGATAAACATGATTACTACTCAATTATCAATTACGTCACAGTTTCTACGGTGCATGCCCACACGCCCGTTACTTAGCATGTGCATCGCCCCCAAGCAAATCATATAGCACGTATTTTCGGGGTTTATACCCTCAGCTCTAAGTTTAGAAATTCTCACCTCAAACAAGCCGAATCCAATGCCGAGCAAGATAAACAATACTCCAAAAATTTCATTCCCAGCGTATCAACCTCAGAACGTCTTCCTATCTCTTCAATTCCAAGCCAAATGAACAAGACAAACAAAGTGCAAATTAATCAAAATATACCCCAATGCATAAAATTTAACAATTTACAAAAATTCCTAACTCTGCTCGAAAATTCAACCAAAAGTCAACGGTGGGGCCCCTGTCTCGGAATCCGAAAAAAATTATAAAATTTGAACCATATTCAACCACGAGTTCAATCATACCAAAATAACTCAAATTCGACCCCAACTAAGCCTTCAAATACTTAATTAAAGTCTATGAAATTTTCTACCATTTTCAACCAAAACACAAATTTAATGTTAAAAACAACAATTTATTCATGTAATTTAACCAAAACTGAGTTAGAATCACTTATCCCAATCCATATGATGAAAATCGCCTCAAAAATCGCTTCAATCCGAGCTCCATAGCTCCAAATATATTAAAATGGCCGAAACCTCAAAATATAGCTTCTATCTAGGCATTTACTCTTCGCGATCGCAAATCACAAAATTTTCCAGACAGCCTTTAGTATAATGGCCATAACTTTTGTATAAAACTCCACATGACAAATGGTTTGATTTTCTAAAAATTAGACATCACGGGCTACAACTTTAATTTTTGAATCCTCTCCAAATTCCTTATAGATTGCAAGATATAAGCTTCCAAAGTCGGGTCAGTGCAACAGAGATTTTGTTCTTCACGATCGCAAAAAGGCGTCCACGATTCAGAAGGCCCCAAACTGCTGTTTGCTCTTCGCGAACACGACCAAATATTTGCGATCACGATGCACACCTCTGTAGCCAAAAACCAGCAATTAAAATGTCCTAGAAATAGTCTAAAACTCACCCGAGCCCCTCGGGACCCTGTCTGAACATACCAACAAGTCTCAAAACATATTACAGACCTCCTCTAGGCCTCAAATGACATCAAACAACGTCAAAATCACGAATCGTAGCTCAAATCAAACTTAATGAACTTTGAATCTTCCAACTTCTAAAACTCGTGCCGAAACGTATCAAATCAAGTCTGATTGGCCTCAAATTTTGCACACAAGTCATAAATGACATAACAGACCTATTCTAATTTCCAGAATCGGATTCCGACCCCGATATCAAAAAGTCAATTCCTGGTCTAACTTCGAAACTTTCAATTTTTTGTTTTCGCCATTTCAAGCCTAATTTAAAGAGGCACTTCCAAATAATTTTTTGGACACACTCCTAAGTCTAAAATCACCATACGGAGCTATTGGAATCATCAAAACTCAATTTCGGAGTCGTTTACACATAAGTCAACATTCGGTCCACCTTTCAACTTACCACATGTATAACTTCAATACGTCCAAATCAATCAAGTTGTGGTGGCGCTCAAGCCCACACATACAACCACAAACCACATGTATAACTTCACGCTGAAGGAACTGAGCACTGCCACAATCATGATGATTCAACCATTACTAACCGACCCAATTTCTTCCAATTTACTCTCGACTTGTCTTAAAAATAATAATAGTTCCATTAAAAAATTTAACGAAACAAAGTCACGCTCATCCCGAGTGACCCGCATCACGAGAGCACATCATCTCATTACTCATGAACCACATCATACTCTCCTTACGTGCACAATAGCATCTCCAACTGGTACACCCATTCTGCAAGACCTTCTGCGAATTAGAAGCTATTTCTTCTTTTCCTCCAATATTGCAGTGCATACCCGATGATAACATAGAACATTCCGAGTCCTTACGCATTACACTAAAATCTTGAACCCACTAGGACCGTTGTTGAGAGTAACCCACTCTGACCAGTTCCCAAATATAACCAAACTCCAATGCTCTGCTAGCACGTGAACACCCTATCAAAGAAGCAACCGATTGAAATCGTTTCCTTGTACATTACACCCACAAGAAGCATAAACTCTGAGTCTTCCCAAAACCTGCACATGAATCGATAAGGCAGAATATAGTGTACATTTATCAATTTCCTTGCTCGAATTACCCCTGATATTTTCTTTCCTTAGTCATAATAACCCATCAATACACCAATAACCAGAAACCGCACAAGCAGACACCCACGTGATCCAATCGTAAAAGATGGGCTTCCCCACTTATCTTTAAGCTACCATCACATAATTTGGAGCCCACAATGATTCCTCCTTCTTCATTATCATGATCTTGCACCGCTAACCCACCAAATTTCTTGTAGCCTCTTTTTAAACTTTTCATGAACATTCCGAATTATCATCCATAATCATATACTCGACCTTCCGCTTCGTTGTAAGTAACTCTTCGTAGAAACTTTATCAAAATCACACAACCGCTGACCTGCCCACAGGAGATATCCTACCTATGGAATTCCATATCGACATCTCCCAATGACGTTGCACTAGTTGCAACTACCATGAAATCATAAACCCTCCTGAGCCCATGCCCGTCCACCAGTTGTACTAGTCTGTCCCTTCCCCATTGACATCAACTGAAAGTCCAACAATACATTCCAAACTCGAAGTCATGTTGCATGCCAACGATAATCAAATTTTCACACCCCTTTTCATTTCCATCAACTCCTTTCTGCCATATTCGACCTTCCTCAGTGCAGTAGCCACTATTTCAAATAAAGTCCGTAGACCTAGTCACTTTCCCCCATGACTCCCAAATTGCTCTAAACATTCTCAAGGCATGTGGCTATCCTACCTCAGAATCTACATGCTACTCCGCTACTCTTAATTCGGTTAAACCATCTTCTTTAAGTAACTACTCAACCTCTGCTTTTTATACTTGAACTGCTAGTAATTCAACCACCGCGAGACACCTCCGACCATGTCCTCCCTCATACTTCGCTGCCCAAATGTTACCTCAAATAAAATTCATACTTGTAGCACCGGAACTAATGAATTAATACCAACTCTAAACCTCTTAAAAGATCATCTTTCTCGAGCCATAAATACTAGAAACACCAATTTGATTCTGAAATCGCTACACTTTGCTATTTCTGACAACCGCTTCTCGGGCACCATTTCACAACACCCTGCCCCGAAGGCAAAAATCAAAGAAGGCCATAACACCAACGAACCTTAATGTGTTCCAATAAGGACGACGATACCATATCACAAATGAGAATTCCACCACGCTCGAAAATATCAACTCTCGTTACTTCATCAACCAAACCTGGACATCCATAGCCTGATTGCGTTTCCTTTGCTGGAATTGAATGCTGAACCTCTGAATCATGCACTGAGAAATCCTCCTTTCAAGTAATTCACTGACTTGACACAATGCCAACATTGTGCGATAAAAACGCATAGACATTATAACAATCCATGCACATTCTCGAAATCATAGAAAATACAGATACTGAACTGGAACAAACAAACATCCTTCCGCAAGGTGACGATAATAGCCTGCCCAAACACGCAAGGAAAAATATCCTGCACCACGTCTGCAGTACCATTACAACTCCTCAACGCCCCATTGATAACAAGAACCCCACGTCACGTAAGATTGAGTAAGAAGGAAATAAAGGCATACTCCTCAAAGGAATCAAATCGCACGGTAAGGAATCAAGAAGGGAAGTGCTCGTAACAGCCCTGTAGCCTCTCGAAGATAAGTACAGACATCTCCATATCGATCCGCAATACTCTACTAGACTTTCTCATGACCCTCGTGAGACCTAAGTGAACCTAACACTATGATACCAAGTTGTCACGACCCAAAATCCACTAAAGGTCGTGATGGCACCTAACACCACCGTCAGGTAAACCACCAGTGATTGATCAACTTAATTACTCATTTTAGTATGTTGAAATCATAATTTTCCTTAATTAAATCGTATGAAATGGAATTTACAAGGTAAATTATCGTATTTACACAACTACAATAACAAACAACCCGTAGGAACCCCAAAACCCGGTGTCACAAGTGCATGAGCATTTTCTAAGGAGTACAATAATAATATAACATCTGTCCAGAATGTAAATAAGACAAGATAAAATAAATCGTGCAATGGAGACTCGGTGGAATACGATGTGTAGCCTGAATTGCAGCTCACATAAAGTCTCCTCAACAGATGCGCCTACGCGCCAAGATGATCACCAAATGAACCTATCAGATCTTGCACATTTAGTGCCGAAGTGCAGCATGAGTACGCAAATCAACGCATACCCAGTAAGTGTCTAACCTAACCCTGGAGGAGTAGTGACGAAGGGTCGACATCGGCACTTACTAGAGGTCCAGATAAATAATATGATAATTTATATCAGATAAGAAGTGCACAGCAATAGTGGAGTAAATATGAAATTTCACAATTTTCCAATTATTACTTTTAAAGTATAAATTTCTCGATTTCGTATGCTACCTTAATAGCTCAGAAAATACCAAGTGTCAATACCAAACAATTAAGGAATACCATAAAATGTCGGGCATCGGTGGAAGGTTTATCTCGTGAATATTTGGACTACTAGCAATATAACGCACGATTCTGACGAGGTCGTTCAGCCCGATCCAGAATAATATTTACACTGCCGAGGGTCGTGCGACACGATCCATAGATGCATCTATTATACTGCCGAGCATTTGGCCCGCTCCACAAGAAAGGAAGGAAGTTACCGAATTACGAGAAACGCGTTTGCAATACAGTTCCTGAGCACAGAACGGTTATAATCTTTACAGTTTCTCAAATAACTCGCCCACAACTCAAGTGATAAGGCTCGTCCTATTATACATATATCTATTTCTAAGTCCAATTCAGTTATAACTTTAATTAATTGAGCCAGCAGAACGAGTTCAAATAATTTAATTATTACTTGATAAAGTCCTAAGTCTACCCGAACATAAACATGCTTTAGCTACATACGGACTCTCGTCATCTCGTGCACATGTAGCACCCACAACTAGTTGCACATAACAATAAATATCACCTAGGGGTAGTTTCCCCCTCACAAGGTTAGATAGGAGACTCACCTCGCCCCGAAGTTCCATAACCAGCTCCAAAACCACTCAACCACCTCAACTCGATGCCCGTCTCTTCAAAACTAGTCAAACAACATGCAAACCAATCAAAATATACCCTAATATGTATAATTTAGCAATTAATAATGATTCTCAGCTTTGCTCAAAAGCCAACAAAAGTCAACCCTCGGGCCCACGCGCTCGGATTCCGGAAATTCTCGAAGATAAACTTTACCCATAACACCACGAACTCAAATATATAATTTATTCCTAATTCCATGTCTAATTTCGTGGTCAAATTCCAAAAATAACAAATTCTTGGTTTTCTACCAACTTGAAGCTCTCCAAAAATCGCCCAAAACGAAGAGAGAATAAAAGAAAATGGGCCAAATTCCGCTCGTAGAACAACACTGCCCAGTGACCTTTCGCATATGCGGTTCCTAGATTGCTTCTGCGACAGCCGCTTTTGTGGCTTCAATCTCGCACCTGCGAGAACCCAGCTCAGGTCGCCTACCACATCAGCAACTCCTCTAGCGCTGCTGCGCCCTCGCTTCTGTAGCTCCTCATGCGCAGATGCGATTCCGCTTCAACGGAACTTGACCGCATCTACAAGTCCCAGCTTTCCCCAGCAAATCCGCTTCTGCGTTCCAGGATGCCGCATCTGCACCATCGCAGATGCGAAAATGGTCTCGCACCTGTAGCCACTGCCCAGCTTACCCATAACCGCTTCTGCTACCCTCTAGCCGCTTCTGTGGCTCCGCACCTGCGGCCAAAACCTGGTAGGTGCGGTTACACCATATGTGTTGCCACCAAAAATAGCATTAGGCAAAATTCTCACTCTGATTGAATTTGAATCAAACCCGAGGGCCTCGGGACCCTATCCAAACACGCAACGCATCCCAAAACATGACACGGACTTAGTTGAAGCCTCAAATCACGCCAAACAACATCAAAACTACGAATCGACGATCAAAACCCTTCTTTATACTTTTAAACCTTTAAAATTCAATGAACACATCCGAGCCATATCAAAACATTCCGGAATGACGCCAAACATTGCGCGCAAGTCACAAATCACGATGCGAACCTATTTGAATGCTCGGAACCTCAAACGGACATCGATAACACCAAAGTCCAGTTCAAATCAAACTTCAGAAATTCTGAAACTTTCAAATTGCCAACCTTCCATAATAAGTGCCGAATTTCACCCGGGCGACCTGATACTCGTGTCACGACTCAAAATCCACTAAAGGTCATGATGGCGCCTAACACCGCCGTCAGGCAAGCCAATGGTGATTGATCAACTTAATTCCTCGTTTTAGTATTTTGAAATCATAATTATCATTAATTAAATAGTATGAAATAGGATTTACAATATAAATGATAATATTTACACGAGCTACAATAATGAACAATCTATAGGAACTCCCAAAATCCGGTGTCACAAGTGCATGAGCATCAATTAGGAAATAAAATAAAATAAAACCTCTATCTAGAATACAAATTAGATAGAAGAATATAAATAACTCTTATGGAGACTCTACAGGCTGCGGATCATAACATGGAATACAACTCACAGTAAAGTCCCAGCAATAGCCGCGTCGTTGCGCCCAAAAGACCACCAGACGTATATGTACCTACACAATAAGTGCAGCAAGTATAGCATGAGTACGTAAATCAATACGTATCCAGTAAGTATCTAACCTAAGACCAGAGAAGTAGTGACGAGGGGTCGACATCAACACGATGTGAGTCAGAATAAATAAACGAAATAACAAGTGTAAATACGTGGTACAGTCTCCTCTCAGCAGTAACTCAAGCTCTCGGCTAATAGTTACCACCTTATTCGGAGCATATATATAATGGACCTCACCAGATAGGTCGTCATGGTTCAAATCAGGAAAAATTCACAGATATACTGGCTTCTTGCCAATTATCACGCGCGATTTCATAAGAGTATTTATAGAAACGCCGAGGCGTACGGCCCGATCCATCATAATATTTTCGAATCATAGATACATCCATTGTACTGCCGAGGCGAACGGCCCACTCCCATGAGAGTGTGATACATAATCCTGCTGAGGTGAACGGTCCGATCCCATCATAATGGCGGAACCTAAGTATACCCGGACATAACATGAATCTAGCTACGTACGGACTCTCGTCACCTCGTGCGTACGTAACCCCCGCAACAAGTAGCACAGATCGAATATATCACTAGGGGTAGTTTCCCCCTCACAGAGTTAGACCGGAGACTTACCTTGCTTCGAAGTTCCATAACCGGCTCCAACGACACTCAAACACCTTAAATCGATTCTCGTCTCTCCAAAACTAGTCAAACAATGTGCAAACTAATAAAGATATACTCTAATGCTCATAATAATTCCCAACTCCGCTTGAAAAGTCTATGAAATCAACCCTCGGGCCCACGTGCCCGGATTTCGAAAATTTTTGAAGATGAACATTACCCATAACATTACAAGGTGAAAATGGGTCAAACCCCCGTATTAAAAGAACATACTGCCCAGCGACCTTTCGCATCTGCGGTCCATTAGCCGCTTCTGCGGCTTCGCACCTAGGAAATACCCATCGCAGGTGCGGCTGCCACTAAGCTCAGCCAAGTCCTCTTCTGCGGACAAAATGTCACACCTGCCGCCTCGCTTCTGCAACACCTCATCAGTAGGTGCGGTTCTGCATCTACGGTCCCAGCCTTCCACAGCAAAATCCGCTTCTGCGCTCCAGTGGTCACATATGCGATCACGTAGGTGTGGGAATTCCTTTGCACCTGCGACCTCTGCTCAGGTCACTCCCAGCCGCTTCTGCGGTTCATTGCCTCACTTTTGCGAGGTCGCTTCTGTGAATCTTCCGCTTAAGCGTTTGCACCAGCAACCAAAATTCTCCAACTTTTTCCCCAAGTCCAAAATCCAATCCGTTAACCATCCGGAATCCACCCGAGGCTCTCGAGACCTTAACCAATTATACTAACGCATCCCAAAACTCATTACAAACTTAGTCGAGACCTCAAATCATGTTGTACAACCTTGAAACTACAAATCAACGATCGAAATCCTTCTTTAACTTTCGAACTTGCAAACTTTGACAAACGCATCCGATTCATATCAAAACATTCCAGAATGACACCAAACTTTGCGTACAAGTCATAAATCACAATACGAACCTATTCCAAGGCTCGAAACCTAAAACGGACATCGATAATACCAAAGTCCACTTCAAATCAAACTTAATTAGTTTTTAAACATTCAAAATGCCAATCTTCCATAATAAGCACTGAAATGCTGTCGGGTGATCCGATACTCAACCCGAACATACATCCAAGTCCGAAATCATCATACGAACCTATCAGAACCTTCAAATCCTGATTTCAAAGTCGTTTAATTAAAGCCAAATGTTAGCCAATCTTTTAACTTAAAGCTTCCGAAATTAGAATTTCCTTTCCATATCAATCCCGAACTTTCCAAAATTCAATTCCGACCAAGCGTACAAGTCATAATACCTGAAGTGAAGCTACTCAAGGCCTCAAAACGCCGAACGACCTAGAGCTCAAAATGACCGGTCGGGTCATTACATTCTCCCCCACTTAAACATACATTCATCCTCTAACATGCTAAGAACTGCTCCAGAGTTGTCCGAAATCACTGTGCAACACCTTGTGCACCTACCCGTGCCACCACAACCCAGTTGGGCACATTACTCGCGCTGGACTGAAGGTCCTCCCTTTTATTTAGTCAATAAGCGTTAGAACCAAATTCCAACTTCCGAATTTCTTTATAATACTTGATTCTAACATACGAACACAGTATAAATGTCCACATGCTAAATTCACACATAACTATGTACCCATGTTGACATCACACAATGCACCGCATAACTCATTTGCCCAGGGCAACCTACTCCAAGAACAACAGCTGCAATTTCACTGACCCAGTGCCCGAAGCATACCTCATAACAAATATAATCCCGGTTCCAACTCTCGCAATACTGCCACGACGGAAGAGATGCATAGAAACTAATAACCACCTGCCGAATAAACAAATCACGGAGTCTCTCTTCCTGACAAAAACCATTACTTCGTCCTGAACTGAATAACGATATTTCCTCTCTAATGTACCTTATATAAATCTAATTGATCTAACCCCAGGTCCAATAACCTCGTCTCACCCAGCACAAGCTGCTCAGGCAATAAGCCACCTCAAACACTGCCAAAAATCTCATATGACGCCCACAATGCGCCAACAAGCTACAAACTCTAATCTGATACATAAGGAAAAACGAACTCAGGAAAAGGACTACCCAGCCCGCGTAACGAATAAAAATGACCGAACATATGCTATGTACCCTTCTCAGAGAATGAGAAACAAATACACAAAATAAGTATAGGGGACCGTACTCAACATCTCACTGTTGCGACGTGCAACCCGATCCACACATGATACCGTTGCGGCGTGCAATTTGATTCAAACATGATACCGTTGCGGCGTGCTACCCAATCCAAACATGATACCGTTGCGGCGTGCAACCCGATCCAAACAACGTGCCCGTGGCGGCATGCCACCCGATCCATGCATAACAATAAATAAGGAAATACCCATCAAGCCATACTGCTTATACCTAGGAAATACCGAATATAGGTCATTAGCACGCCAAGTGCAAAAATACAACTCTGGGGAGACGGATAGCGCAATACGCCACAAAACCCAAGCACAACTAAGATGCGATAAATGACCTGCATCTCGATAGCCATCCCGCTCACATAACACTACAAGCTACACGGGACCTCAACACATGTGCGAATAATCAAGACGTCTCAATCCGGAACAACTCCCACAGTTCATAACCAAAGGAATAGAGCACCTCAGGCATAAACTCTCACATTAATGATAGTACCATAATCTCCATGCTTGGTGTCAATCTTTAACAATCAAGTGACTAACATGTCACACTTATACAGATTTCCCCATTGGATATTCTCCCATGAACTTTTGCACTAGGTAGCAAATTCTGCACATCCATACCACCAACCGTTCTAATTTTGTAAAGCAAATCAAGAATCCGCAAATCAATACACCAAGCCGCTTACACAAAATACCGTTCTCAGGCAACACTAAAGAAAATGACAGCTTACTCTGAACATCTGAATTCTCCCCTGTTCATCCGAGCTCGTGACATTTTTGTCAACACCGAACTGCAACCTCGATCCCAACTTTCAATTTTCCATGCCGCTACACGAGAATACACGAATTCATCATAACCCTTGAACTACCAGTGGACTAAACACTTCATTAGCTAGAAACCTTTCACTTAGCCCATTTCAGAAGAGCCAATGCAACACGCAACTGAATTTCCAAACCGCAGAAAATACAAACATCAAGTCGTGGTCTAAACCGCCATGACTCCTCAGAATCCACTTACACCACAAGGCCATCTGAATCAAATACCTCCCAAAATCAATCAAGTTATGGTGGCTGTCAAGCCCGCACGTACAACCACAAACCACATGTATAGCTTCACGCATTGAAGGAACTGATCATCGCCACAATCATACTTATTCAACCATTACAACCGACCCAACTTCTTTCAATTTACACTTGGTCTAGATTAGAAATAATAATAGCTCCATTCATAACATAACAAACTCTATCCGCACTCATCCCAAGTGACCCGAATCGCGAGACCGCATCGTCTCAATACCATGAATCGTCTCATACCCTTCTCAAGCGCATAATAGCATCTCCAACTAGTACACCCATTCTGCAATACCTTCTGCAAATCTGAAGCTATTTCTTCTTTTCCTCCGATACTGCACCGCATATCCAATGATAACATAGAATATTCCAAGTCCCACTCGTAATCCCCTGAGAAAACTCGATCCTTAACCACACCACAGACCCAAAATCCTCAGGCACTACACTTTAATTCTTGAACCCACTAGGACCGTTATTGTGAGTCACCCACTCTGACCTGATCCCGAATATAACCAAACTTCAATGGTCTACTAGCACATGAACACCCTATCAAAGAAGAAACCTACTAAATTATTTTTCCTTGCAAATTACATCCACAAGAAGCATAAACTCTAAGTCTTCTCAAAACCTGCACCTCAATCGATAAGGCGGAGTATAGCACACATTCATCAAGTTCCTTGCTCGAACTACTCCTGATACTTTCTTTTCTTAGTCAGAAATGATCCATCAACGCATTGATAACCAGAAACTGCACAAGCAGACAACCACGCGATCCAATGGTAGACGGTGGGCTCCCCCAATTAGCTTTAAGCTACCATCACATAATGTAGAGCCCACAACAATTCCTCCTTCTCAATTACCATGATCTCGCACCTTTAACCCACCAAATTTCTCGAAATCTTTCATCAAACTTCTCATGAACATTCTGAATTATCCGTCACAATCGCATATCCTACCATCTATCGGGTAGTAAGTATAACTCTTCGTAGAAACTTCATAAGAATCACGCAGCTAATCTTCTCAGGAGATCACTCACATGTAGAATTCCTTACCGACATCTTCTAACGATGCTGCACTGGGTACAACTACCACGAAATCAGTAAACTCTCCTGAGCCCATGCTCTCCCACGAGCTGTACAAATATATTCCTTCCCCATTGACATCAACTGAAGTTCGACAATACCTTCCAGACTTAAGTCATGTTGCATCTATAACGATAATCAAATATTCACACCCCTCTTCATTTCAAGCAAACTCCTTTCTGCCATTTCAATATTTCTCAGTACCGTAACCACCATTCCAAATAAAATCCATAGACCAGATCACTTTCTATCATGATTATCAAACCGTTCTACACTTTCTCAAGGCATGCGGCTATCCTACCACAGAATCCATATGCTAATATGCTACTCTTAATTCGGTTAAACCATCTCCTTTAAGCAACTTCTCGACCTCAGCTGTTCGTACTTGACCTGCTAGTAATTCAACCACCACGAGACACCTCCCACCATGTCCTTCCTCGTCCTTCGCTGCCTAAATGCCGCCTCAAATCAAACCCATCTTTGTAGCCCCTGAAATAATAAATTGCTACCAACTCTAAACCTCCTAGAAGATCATCTTCCTCAAGCCGTCAACATTAGAATTACCAATTCGATTCGGAACTGCTACACACTGCTATCTCTGACAATTGCTTCTTAGGCGTTATTCCACCACGCTCTGCCCGAATGCAAAAATCAAAGAAGACTATAACACCGACGAATCTTAATGCGTTCCAACAAGGACGACGATACCATATCACAAATGAGAATTCCACCACGCTCGAAGATATCTAGTCTCATTACTTCATCAACCAAACATGGACATCCATAGTCTGATAGCCTTTTCTTTGCTGGAATTAAATGTTGAACCTCTAAATCATGCACTAAGAAATCCTTCTTAAAAGTCATTCACTGCCTCAACAAATAAACGAGCACCCAACCTTTACATCAACACTGTGCAATAACTACGTATGAACATCATAACAATATGTGCATAACCTTAAAACTATAGGAAGAACAGATACTGAACTGAAACGACAGAACACCCTTCCACAAGGCGACGATAATAGCATGCTCGAACACGCGGAGAGAAACATCGTGCACCATGTCCGTCGTACCAGTATGACTACTCGACATCCAATTGATAACAAGCGCTTCACGTCGCATAAGATTGAGTAGGAAAGAACTAGAGGCACAAACCTCAATGGAATCAAACTGCACGACGAGGAAAAGGGAAGTGCCCCTAACAGCTCTGTAGCCTCTCGAACATAAGTACAGACGTCTCCGTACCGATCCGAAAGACTACTAGACTTGCTCATGACTTGTGAGATCTAAGTGAACCTAATGCTCTGATACCAAGCTGTCATAACTCAAAATCCACTAAAGGTCGTGATGGCGCCTAGCACCGCCGTCAAGTAAGCCAACGTTGATTGATCAACTTAATTACTCATTTTAGTTTTTTGAAATCATAATTTTCATTAATTAAATAGTATGAAATAGGATTTACAGGGTAAATGATAATATTTACACGAGCTACAATAATGAACAATCTGTAGGAACCCCCAAAACCCGGTGTCATAAGTGCATGAGCATCAACTAGGAAATATAATAAAATACAACCTCTGTCTAGAATACAAATTAGGTAGGAGAATATAAATAACTATGATGGAGACTCTGCAGGCTGTGGATTGTAACATGGAATGCAACTAACGGTACAGTCCCCGCAATAGCCGCATTGTTACGCCCAAAAGACTACGAGACATATATGTACCTACATAATTAGTGCAGCAAGTGTAGCATGAGTACGTAAATTAACGCGTACCCGGTAAGTATCTAACCTAACCCAGAGAAGTAGTGACGAGGGGTCGACATCGAAACTTACTAGTGCTCCAATAAGACAAATACAGTAGAAGTAAACAGATGTGAGTCAGAGTAAATAAACGAAATAACAAGTGTAAATACGTGGTACAATCTCCTCTCAGCAATAACTCAAGCTCTCGGCTAATAGTTACCTCCTCATTCAGAGTATATATATAATGGACCTCACCAGATAGGTCGTCGCAGTTCAAATCAGGAAAAACTCACAGATATACTGGCTTCTTGCCAATTATTACGCATGATATAATAAGAGTATTTTAGAGAAATGCCGAGGCATACGGCCCGATCCATCATAATATTTCTGAACCATAGATACATTTATTACATTGCCGAGGCGAACAACCCGCTCTCATGAGAGTGTGATACATAATCCTACCGAGGCGAACGACCCGATCCCATCATAATGTGCGCATTGCCGAGGGTCGAACGGCATGAACCATAGATGCATCTATTATACTGTCGAGGTGAACGGCCCGATCCCATTAGAATAAAAAGCTTTGACGGGTCCTTGACCCTACTCACGAATAGACGTGTGAGTTATAAATTTAAAGGGAAACCTTTCGATGAGATCGCATAATGCGGGAGGAATTTTTAAGAGGAGTATAATTATTTTGAGGCTAATCATGAAGCCCGTCGAGTCTCAGGTCGCAACATAAAATAAAGGAAATTTAATAGTCAAGAGAAAACCCAAATAGTGCAGTTATAGCATGGCGAAAACCTAAGTCGACCCGGACATAACATGAATCTAGCTATGTACGGACTCTCGTCACCTCGAGTGTACGTAACCCCCGCAACAAGTATCACAGATCGAACACATCACTAGGGGTAGCTTCCCCCTCATAGAGTTAGACCGGAGACTTACCTCGCTTCGAAGTTCCATAACCAGCTCCAACGACACTCAAACACCTCAAACCGATTCCCCTCTCTCCAAAATTAGTCAAATAATGTGCAAACCAATAAAGATATACTCTAATACTCATAATAATTCAATAAATAATAATTCTCAACTCCGCTCGAAAAGTCTATAAAATCAAACCTTGAGCCCACATGTACGGATTTCAAAAAATTTCGAACATGAACATTACCATAACATTACGAACTCAAATATATAATTTATTCTCAATTCCATGTCCAATTTCGCGGTAAAAATATAAAAATACCAATTTCTAGGTTTCCACCAAAATACCAAATTTCAACAAATTCTCATGTTTAAATCCATATATAAACCATTTATTTAACTCACAATGTGAAGAAACCACTTACCCCATAATAGATGATGAAGATGGCACTTACAAAATTGCTCCAAAATCGGCTCCCATGGACGAAATGAAGTGAAAATAGGCCAAACCCCCATTTTAAAAGAACACACTGCCCAACGACCTTTCGCATCTGCGGTCCATTAGCCGCTTTTGCGGCTTCGCACCTGCGGAAATACCCATCGTAGGTGCGGTTGCCACTAAGCTCAGCCAAGTCCACTTTTGCGGACAAAATGGCGCACCTGCGACCTCACTTCTGCGACACCTCATCCGCAGGTGCGGTTCTGCATCTATGGAACTCGACCGCATCTGCGGTCCCAGCCTTCCACAGCAAACTCCGCTTCTGCACTCCAGTGGTCGCATCTGCGATCATGCAGGTGCGGGAATTCCTTTGTACCTGCGACCTCTACCCAAGTCACTCCAAGCCGCTTCTGCGATTCATTGCCTCGCTTCTGCAATGAATCTTCCATAGAAGCGGTTGCATCAGCAACCAGAATTCTCCAGCTTTTTCCCTAAGTCCAATCCAATCTGTTAACATTCCGAAATCCACCCGAGGCCTTCGGGACCTTAACCAATTATAACAACGCGTTCCAAAAATCATCACGAACTTAGTCGAGGCCTCAAATCAGGCCATACAACCTCGAAACTACGAATCGATGATCGAAATCCTTCTTTAACTTTTGAACTTTCAAACTTCGACGAACGCGTCCGATTCATATCAAAACATTCTGGATAAACTTTGTGTACAAGTCATAAATCACAATATGAACCTATTACAAGGCTCGGAACCTCAAAAGGACATCGATAACACCAAACTCCACTTCAAATCAAACATAAGAAATTCTTAAACTTTCAAAATGCCAACCTTCCATAATAAGCACTGAAATGCTCCCGGGTGATCCGATACTCAACCCGAACATACGCCCAAGTCCGAAATCATCATACGAACCTATCGGAACCTTCAAATCCCGATTATAAGGTCGTTTACTCAAAGCCAAACCTTAGCCAATTCTTCTAACTTAAAGCTTCCGAAATTAGAATTTTTTTTTCAAATCAATCCCGAACTTTCTGAAATTCAATTCCGACCACACGTACAAGTCATAATACCTGATGTGAAGCTACTCAAGGCCTCAAATAGCCGAACGATGTGCTCGAGCTAAAAATGACCGGTCGGGTCATTATAGCTCAACCCGCACAAACGCCCACGTCTGAAATCATCATATGAACCTATTAGAACCTTCGATCCTGATTCCAAGGTCTTTTGCTCAAAAGTCATATCTTGGTCAATTCTTCCAACTTAAAGCATTTAAAATTAGAATTTTCTTTCCAATTCAACTCTGACCGCACGTACAAGTCATAACACCTGAAGTGAAGCTACTCAAGGCCTCAAACCGCTGAACGACGCACTAGAGCTCAAAACGACCAGTCGGGTTGTTACAGGTATGATGATTGAGCACCTACCTGAAAAGCCTCCACTTTTGTGTTAAGGTTGCAAATTGTTGTGTCAATGAATTCAAAGCTTCAACTGGATTAACTCCTGCCGTTTTTTTATAATCATTCTGTCTGAAGGCCATTGAACAGCATTTTCTGAAATGTCATTAAGCAATTGCATTGCTTCTGCAGTAGTTTTTCCCATTATTGATCCTCCTGATGCTGCATCAATTACATTTGTAGCAGAGGTTTTAAGACCATGATAGAAAATATATAAAATGTCAAGGTCTTGGATACCATGATGTGGGCATGTTCTTAACATTTCTTCTAATCTTACCCATGCCTGGTATATAGATTTAGTATCTGTCTGCATAAAATTATTGATTTCTTGCTTCATTTTAATTGTTTTTGCAGGTGAAAACTATTTATTAAGAATTGTTTGGGTCATTTGGTCCCATGTTGTAATGGAACCTCTTGGTAGACTTCGCAACCATGTTTTGGCTTCACTTTTTAATAAAAAAGAAAAAAGCCGCAACCTGATAGCATCTGTTGTGACCTCATTATACCTGCAAGTTTCAACTAGTTCAAGAAAATCAATTAAATGGGAGTGAGGATCTTCACTCGCATCACCAGTAAACTGACATGACTATTGAATGGTTTGAATCAAGTCTGTACGAATTTCAAAGTTGTTTGCTACAAAATTGGTGGTCTCCTCACACTTGATTCTCCTTCAAAATGATATGGCCTTGCATAATCACGGAGTATTCTATCACATCGTGGTGCCACCTCATCAAACTGTTCTTTTACTTGATATGGTGGAAGTTGGTTTTTGAGTTCTTCATTCTCCATTTCCTCTGATGTGAAAATTTGAGATCGTGCGGTTTGTTCTTTTCACAACAACCGCAAGGATTTTTCAATTTCAGGATCGTATTCGACTAATTCTCTAGAAGAGGAACGGGTCATACACTTTTTGAAGTTTCTGCAGAAAAATTAAAATAATTAGACAGTAAAAAATCTTAAATTAGTAGTAATACAATTAATTTGTAGTAGACTTAAGCCAATCCCCGGCAACGGCGCTAAAAATTTGACGAGTGTCTAACATATATAAAATTCTAACTCGTACTCTGTCTTATAATTGTATAGAAAGATGTCAAACCCACAACGATTGGTTTATCTATTCTACAAATATTTCTTATTTTAATTATTATTTGAGAAAATCAGAAAGAGTTGAGTTGTGAATTAACTAACTAAAAATTGCATGAATAGAGCAACAGAAACTATTTTATTTTTCACAAATATAATAAAAAGGTGTTAGGATGTTGACTTCACTTAATATTTCTATTATAAGTAGAATTATTATTCTTCAATATCTATTCCTCAAAATGTATAAATGCCTCTCACGATTACAAATATATATTATTACGCAAGTTGAATAACCAATTGCACTCCTCTCAGTTATACAAATTAATCTTCAAAACAGTAATACTAAAGAACCAGAAATATATGATTGAACTAAAACATGCTCTTGTTTGTAAGTCCCTTTCAGTTACCATACTTGTTATAACTGATTATTACACTATTCACCTCTCTCGATTACAAATAAGTTAAAATTAATTTTAACATAAAAGAGATAGATTTTACTGAATAAATATTAACATCTATTAATACTACAATTAACTATATTATATCTTCCGCCTCTCTCGATTACAGAATTAATAAGCAATTAATATGTAGTACAAGATAGATATATGTTAATAAATCAAATAATGCCTAACTGTAAAAGCAGATAAAAGTCAAAATAAAAAGTTTTAGCTCAAGCATGTGAGTTTGAGGAATAATATCTACTATTATATAGAAATATTAAGATCCATCTTTCTCCCAACATAAGAAAAGTTACTCCATACTGGAATTAGTACTAACAATGAAAATATTCTTGCCCATTAAATAATAAAATAGAAAAAAATATTCAAGAAGAATAATTCCCCCTATTTAATTAAAAGCAAGAACTAGAGTAATTTCCTACAGTGGAATTTATTTAGAAACAACAACTAAACCACTATTATGATTTAAAAGAAAAGATAACTCGACACTAGTGAAAGAAATAAAATAGAGAAGCTTATAAAGAATTTATATTCAAACTTCTAACTCTAAGCTTTCTCACAACTCCTATGCCCTCCTCTGATGGGGCAACATCTTCTTATGTAGGAAAATTTCATGATGACTTCTCGATTTGGTGCTATATTTCCATGGAAAATCTAGATTTTCCATTTGCAGAGATGAGAATTTGACTTCTCGATTTGGTGCTAGATTTCCATGGCAAATCTAGATTTTGAATTTGCAGAGATGAGAATTATGTCATTCTAAGTTTAGATTTCATCGATTTCAGCATGGCAAATCGAGACTTGGTGCATTGTCAAGGCAGTAATGAATCATAGCTTGGTCTTACACTTCTTAGTTATTGTAATGACCCGACCGGTCGTTTTGAGCTCTAGCGCGTCGTTCGGCAGTTTGAGGCTTCGAGTATCTTCACTTCATGTTTTATGACTTGTACGTGTGGTCGGAATTGAATTTCGGGAAGTTCAGAGTTGATTTGAAAAGATAATTCTAAATTCGGGAGCTTTAAGTTGGAAGAATTGACTAAGGTTTGATTTTTGAGTAAACGACCTCGAAATTGGGAATTGAAGGTTCCAATAGGTTCGTATGATGATTTTGAACTTGGGCGTATGTTCGGATTGAGTATCGGATCGCCCAGGAGCATTTCGGCGCTTATTGTGGAAAGTTGGCATTTTGAAGGTTTTAGAATTTTCTAAGCCTGGTTTGAGGTAGAATTTGGTGTTATCGACATCCGTTTGGGATTTCGAGCCTTTGAATAGGTTCGTATTGTGATTTATGTCTTGTGTGCAAAGTTTAGCGTCATTCCGGAATGTTTTGAAATGATTCGGATGCGTTCATCGATGTTTAAAAGTTTAAAGAAAGTTTTGATCCTTGATTCACAATTTTGATGTTGTTTGGTGTGATTTGAGTCTTCGAGCAAATCCTCTTTATGTTATGGAACTTGTTGGTAAGTTCAGACAGGATCCCGGGGCCCGCGTGTGTGTTTCAGACGAGTCGCGGATTACTTTGGAGCTTTGTTGTATTGCTGAAGGGCCCGAGTACTGGTGCAATCGCAACTGTGGAATAAGGGACACAGAAGCAAATTTTGGTTGAGCAATGCTGGGACCGCATATGCGGTCATTTTACCACAGAAGCGGAACCGCACCTGCAGAAGGGGGCAGCGCAGAAGCGGGGGCGCAGATAAGCAACAGAGTCGCAGATGCGGCCGGCGACTTGGCCTGGGTTCTCGCGGGTGCGAGATTGAAGGCGCAGAAGCGGCTGTCGCAGAAACGACCTTTTGAACTGCAAAAACAGAATTTTTGACGCAGTGTGGTTTTCTTAAAACGGGGGTTTGGCCCATTTTCACCTTATTTCTTCCATGGGAGCCGACTTTGGGGCGATTTTTGGAGCGCCATTTCCTTCATCAATCTTGAGGTAAGTGAGTTTTACACATTGTGAGGTAAATACATAGCTTATGTATGGATTTAACCATGAACACTAGTAGAAATTGTGGGGTTTTGGTAGAAAACCTAGAAATTGGTATTTTTCAATTTTGATCATAAAATCGGACATTTGAAATTTGGAATAAATTATAAATTTGAGTTCGTGGTGTTATGGGTAAAGTTTATCTTTAAATATTTTTGGAATTCGGACACGTGGGCCTGAGGGTTGACTTATTGACTTTTAGAGCGGAGTTGGGAATTGTTATGAATTGATTAATTAAAAACATTGGAGTATATTTGTCACGACCCCAAATCTCCCTCCCTCGGGAGTCGTGATGGCGCCTACTAATGAGAGCTAGGCCAGCCGATAATTACTTTCGTTAATTACGTGAGCATGCATAATTAGTCAATCTTGAATTACAACATAAGTAAATAACAAAACGCGGAGAACATTAATATCTGTATAATCCGTCCTTTACAAACTACCCCAAGAACTGGTGTCACAGTGTTCACAGACAGTCTAAGATTTCCTACATACAAAGGTCTTGAAAGAAATATCAAAAGTACTATTTCCGAACTACATGGAAATAGATACAAAATATGGACAGATGACGTCAAGAGCTGCGAACGACTGCAGTCCTACCTTGAGTCGCCTGAGAAGTCGGGCCAAAAACTGGAAGTCCGTCTACTTACTGTCTGACACCTGCTGCGCCGGTATCTGCACAAAAGTGCAGAGTGTAGTATCAGCACAACCGACCCCATGTGCTGGTAAGTGCCTGGCCTAACCTCGGCGAGGTAGTGACGAGGCTAGACCGGACTCCAGATAAACCTGTTGAACATAACATATGCATATATATATATATATATACCTATACACTACTACAATTAGCAACTAAACATGGATAAAATAAACAGATAAGGAAGTAAATAAACATACGTATTTCAATATTACTGAATTTAACAAATTATTGCAATATAAAACACAATTCATCTTGTGACAAGTGTGGCACCGGCTACGGTCTCTCCACCTATACATGTCACCACAATCACAATATCTCGTGGCAGGCGTGCCACCCGCTCCCCCATATACATCATTCCTGTGACAAGCGTGGCACCGGCTACGGTCTCTCCACCTATACATGTCACTACAATCACAATATCTCGTGGCAGGCG